>JAUMHG010000035.1:4729384-4742512 GCA_032359395.1 Enteromius anoplus
AAACATACCGAACCGTGACACTACTGTATCGTATCGAACCGAACCGTGATTTTTGTGAACCGTTACACCCCTAATAACGACAGAATCATCATTTCTGTGGGAGTGTTTTTTAGAGAGTAGAGTCCCAAAAGTCAGAGGGGAACATAGATGATTAATTCTCCTCGACAGTCTGTTTTGTTTTGCATATAAATATTTGCCTATAAAGTTACAGTTAGACAATTTTGAGTCTGAGATTTATTATTATTTCTTAATGTTTTGCAAAAAAAAAAAAAAAAAAAAGCCACTTATGTTGACCAGGGTTGGTTTTATTCACTCATGAGCGGTAAAGGCTATAATATTGTGAATTAGCATTACAATTTAAAATGTCTGTTTCATTTTTTTTTTTATATTTTTTAAATATAAAATTAAATCTGAATTTCCTGAATCATTACTCCAGTCTGCAATGTCACATGATCCTTCAGAAATAATTTTTTGCCATTTATGGAGTTACTTTTCTGCTTAAGAAACATTATCAGAGTTAAAAAAAAGTTTACTCTTAATCTTAAACATTAATTTAATGCATACATAAATTAATTTCTTCCATTTTATATGGGTTATTATGGTTTATTGAAAATTTTAGAAATATATATATATATTTTTTTTTTATTATTAATTATTGTTCAGTTAGCTGTATTGTTTAGTTATTTTTTAACCTAATCAAAACAACCCAACTGCAGTTTGATTTAGCTTAACTGGAATGCATAACGAAAAAAACTTTTTTTTTCAAAGTTCAAGTTATCTGTTTTTGCAAATGAACTCTTCATATATACACTCTCCAAAATCTAGGGGGAAAAAAAACAATAGCATAGTTTCATGCAATGACACAGTTTCAGACAGCGTCAGTAAGCTCATAGAAACAACCTTTGACTGCTGATGAAATTAAAACAGGACTCGACAGGCCTGCAGCCTGGGTGCCAAATGGTGACCGAAACCCACGACAACAGACGAAACCTGGCAGCACCGTGGGGATAGGGAGGAGGGAAGTTACGGGGAGGGCCAACAAACCGAAGGAGTAATGCAAAGTGCACAGTCAGTTACACCACAGGCCCACACTTGTCCCAAAAAGGGAGGGGGGGTGGGCAGCGGAGCATCTTTCAGCTGTCATTCTCGTAATATCATTATGTTTTCATGGTGACTGCGAAGGCTTACTGTTGAACCTGGGAGAGAAACAAATGCTTTCTGCTGATGAAAGTCTTTCGCTGAGCTGAATCACGGCTACATCACCACACAAACAGAACACAGCCAGCAAAGTTAAATCCAGCAAACCCCTAACCACAAGTCTGAGTGGTGATTATACTAGCAAGCACCAGAAATTAAAGCAAATAGACAACTTTCTCATGGGACACCACAGAAAAGAAATAAATATCCCTTATATAATGCTTGCTGTCTTAAACTTGTGTGAGTGTTTGTTGAAACTGAAGTTCATTTAAGACCACTGGGAGAAATAAAAAGCATACTTGGTATATAAAATACATTAATCATAAACATTTTTTGTCATTATTTGAAAAAAAGTTTAGTTGCTATTCTTTACATTTTTCTTTTTTTCAACACATACACACACAGACATCGAAATATGAATCTTATGTTCCGTGTAAATATTAGCTTGATGAGTTTTCTCATCTTCTGTCAGGTTTGCCAAAGCAGGATCTTCTCCTCTTTGTTCTTTGTGTAGAGTTTATGGTTGTTACTTCTCACTCCATTTCATGTTTGGTAATTAAGCAGACCAACGGACTACACCATATATCATCAGTAGGGAGAGGTTCTGAGCAGTGAAAGGTGTATAAACTGGTTTTAAGGCGGTAAATAACTACAGCCAGGCGAACAGGTATGAGAAGAGGCTGTTGAAAATTTTTTGTACATTTACAATAAAACCCTTAACTTTCTTCCTGGAAGTTCAATTCTCATTTGAAAACTCCCCATAGATGCTCACAAAGTGAAATACAGCACACACAATTCTTCCAATGGAATTGTGTCCAACAGACGTTTTCTTTGAAATATAATTTGCTGTCATATGAATTGGCTTAAAATGACTAGGGTAGTGTGGTGAAAAAGGTCCATTCCTCGTACCACATGCTGACTAAAAAACAAAGAGCCCTCAGTATGTGGACTGCAGGCTCACTAATCAAATTCCACAGCCTGACCTCACTTACATAAAAAGGTGTTTTGGTTGGACAGAGAGTGTAGCTATAAGGTCAACAGAGCCACCTAGGTTGAGCTGTAATTTTCACCCGTCATTGACATCGGATCGGCTCTCACACTAGTTGATTCTAGTGGAAAGAGCTTTTAAAAACCTTGAAAAATTGATTTTCATATGTTAATATTTAAGACTTTAGATCCATTCAACAACCACACAGGAAATCTAATGAGCTGGACTATTTAAACTAAAGAATAACATAGTAGCGTTAACTCTGCACCAATGGCAGTATCTGTATTTTTCCCCACTATGGAAGTCAATTGTGACCAGCCTGGTTACAAAATGGTCTTTCTTTGTGTTTGACATAAAGCAATACATACAGATTTGGAACTACTTGAGGGTGAGTGAATGATGAGAGGATTTTCAGTTTTGGGTGAATTGAACACAAACGGTATTCCTTTAGAAGCAAAAATGACTAATTATGGCTGCAAATTTTGCTGGTAGGAGGAGGCAGCGCAGAGAACAGAGAGCACGCTGTAGAAGAAAGAGCCATATCTTTAATGTATTCGGAATCCCAGAAGAACACGTCTCCAAATCTAAACATATCCTTACACTAATGTGATATGTAAATTAGATTGTGTTTTTTAATATGCACATTGTAAGTAAATCCCCCCCTGAAGTTTCCAGGACCATTGGCGCTGTTTCAATAATTTACCCGGTTTAATAAATATGGCCCATGATGTGGTGGTGGTGGGTTCATACCTGGCAATCTGGTTGACATAAGGGCTCAGTTCATTTGGTTCATAGGCACGGGCGAAAGCCCAGCACATATAGCAGGCAGCATCTCGGACATTCGATCCCAAACTGCATGCACCTCTTTTCTCATCATAAGTCAGGGCTTTCAGAATCACAGGGACCACTGTAAAATACAGATGACATATTAATACACAAAAATAATGCAAAACATTTCAAAAGATTCATATGTGTGTTTATTTGATCAAAATACAAGCAACACTGTCCATCTTTATTACAATTTATAATACATGTTTGCTATCCGAATAGATATTACAATGTAAACATATTTCTGTGATGCAAAAATAATTTAAAGAAAGTAGAAAAATCACAAGGACCGTATTTATTATATATTATTATATATATAATATATGTCTTTATTGACACTTGTGATCAGTTTAATACAGCCATAAAAGTTTGCATTCCTTAAAACATACCTTTTCATTTTTAGCTAAAATACTGATTTACATTACTGAACATTCTTAATATAATTTGAGTGGGGGATAAATACATGCAAGCAAACAAGAGGGAGAGAGTATTGATGGTTGACCTTTGGAAGAACCTCATTATAAAGAACTGTTTTCTAAAATCTTAGGTGGAGCCGAAATTGAGTTTATGATTCATGCTGTATATGTAAATAAATGTGAATCAATTTTTCAAAGCACTAAAATTTGGTTAAATTAAAACGAAGATCCAGATCTGGCGAAAATAACTGCATTTTAATAACCATACTGAAAGACACTTCACACCAGGCGTTGCGCACATTTGGATTCATGCAAATCTCACTGGCTGTCCTCGATATCTCCACACCCCTCTGACAACATCCTCAATCCTGCTTCACACCTAACTCCACCACTCCTGGGCTAATTCAACCATTCAGGCAAACAAAAGCCACAAATAGTCTTGTCTGGCTTCTCGTCCATGTGGATACTCACTAGAAGGTGAGAGAGGAGGCAAACTAACAGCGTATCGTGGCTTGGGGCTTGTCTAATATCAGGCACATTGATGCTGCCTCAGGGCTCTACTGCTTGGGCATAGACTCCACCCCACAGAGTCAACACCTCTCACCAGAACGTGAGAGACTCATCAGACTCATCAGAAACTAGACGGAGCGCCTAAACGAACAGACACCTGCTCTCAAGGACAACCACGTCGGCCATACCATTCCACTGTGGGGCCATCATATGCTTCAGGAGGTCAGCTGTGGACATAAATCCAATCAGCGATAAAACTAACATCCCAAACCTTGAGTCGAAATACAGGTAAGGCCGCAATTTCCAGTGGCAACTCTGCTTATTGCTGCTCACATGTACTTTTAGGATTTGTAAAGGCTGAATTGCTGATGTGATTCGTAGCAGGTAGATCTAAAGCGCTGACTATAGATGCACCTGTTAGACAACATTTGGTTGAAAATATTCAAGTATATGCCATATGGTTGTACACATACTCAGTCCACGTCTTAATGTTAAAAAAAAAAATTAACTTAGAAATGAATAATCTTATTATGCTGAAATATCTGCATTCCCACAGAAGAATGCCTAAGTACTACAAAACAAGGAAACAAGACATAGAATGCACAATGAAATTTCACAATTAAAAAAAAACCTTTTAATTTGTGCCTTGAGGAGGGAGCGGTTTCGTATGAAACATGGGAGCCAAACCTGAGCAATCACTTCTTGCGACAGCTTGTGACAAACAGGTTCCTTAAGGCGGAGTCATTTTCTGCATAACTTGCCTGACAATCTCTTTTTTCAATCTTCTGCTTGCCAATACAAACCTTCAGGCCTCAGAATCTTTGCACACTTACCGGACCATCGTGTATCCTCATGTAGTGCAGAATTGCCAAAGTAATTTCCTTCAAGAAGCAGTCCAGTTGGTGGCAGATGTTATAACAGATGAAATGTCGTTTCAACAGCTCTGGTAGCTTCAAGTAGTGGGTAGTGAGATCAATTTTTAAATAACTGAAGTTTGTATCCTGCAGGTTAGGTCATGGGAAACAGGTGTATGAGGTTTCCCACGCCATCAGGTTTTAAAAAGGGGAGCATGTTCCTACAGGCCTACCCTGGCTTCAGCAGTGCAGCTAGAGCTTGTCATGCTAACACGCAGACCAAGAAACAATACAAAGATACAGCCACGTTGAAAACTTGCTCTTTATTGGGTCACTACCTTTCTGACCCGACAAACAGATGACGCTTTGCTCCAGGGTTAATTATTATTGTTATTTCTGTTGCCAGATCAGCCGACTGCACCAGTATGGAGACTCTCCAGGGAAGAAAGCCGAAGAAACCCCATTACATTCCCCGCCCTCCTGGCAAACCTTTCAAATATCAGTGCTTCCAGTGTCCCTTCACCTGCAACATCAAGTCTCATCTCTTTAACCACATGAAGTATAACCTGTGCAAGAACTCCATCTCTCTGGTGTCTCAGCGCATGGAACAGACTGGGAAAACACCCAGAGCTTCCCAGCATAATTTTCCCTTCAACCACAAGAGTAAAGAGCCACCCCTGGCGGAAGACGAAGCCAGCCAACTAACAGAAAGAATCAATGACAAGGCCGGACAAGAGGAGATGTGTAAGGAGACAAGAGAAAAGCCTTTAAGTCCCATCAAGGAGGTCACTAAAAATGTCCCTGAGCCAATCCTTGAGACCAAGGACAAAAATGCAGACATTGGACCAAACAAAATATCGTCAGCTTTCTCGCCGGTGGCAAGAACATGTGAAAGGGAAGCTCGTTCTCAGTCTCCACACAAAGATGGTCAATCATCTTCAGCCATTCCTCAGTTTTTCCACCAAATGGCACCATGGGTCCCACCAGCTTCCACAGCACCCCTTCTTCCTATAATACCGGATTATTCTTCGTACATGGTACCAGAAAGGCCCTTGCCTTCTCACTACACACCTTACTCACACAACCAAGCTAACACCCCAGCCTACCAACTCACACCCCGAGAAACCCAGAGACCTCTGGTTCCATCACCTTTGGTCCCACCCAGTACTTCCCTTCTCCATCCTTATCACTATAGATACGGCCATTCTATTATCCCTGGTCCACCGCTACCCTACAGCCTCTACCAACACCCTGAATTGTCCATGTCCTTACAGAGAACCAGGTATCTTCCTCTGGATGTATATAGCAACAGATTTTATCCTCGAGAGTATGGAGGGCATCTAATATCCCTATCTCATCCTGACTCTTACGGAAGACTTTCAGAGGACAGGGCTTTCCAGGAGCACAGTACAGCAGACAAAGGTACTCGCCAGAGTCCTTTAGAAGGGTGTGCTGCCTCCGGGTCTCCAGACAGGCCTAGTACTGCAGATGTTACCCAGCGGAACCCCGCTACATTTAGAAACGTATCTCATGGGGAGTCACTCCCTGTCAATCAATCACAGCACGCTGATCCAGGGGCAACTACAGCAACTGAAAACTTACCCAAGAAATCACGTGGACAAACTCCAGAGAACATGACACAAAAGAAAGAAAGGTAGGTACACTTTACTGTACATCACAGTCACATAAAAGAATATATGGTTAGGTTGCCCACAAACAAGTTAAGGAGCATGTTATACGTTACATAACTAGAAATAAAAACAATGATATCTTATCTTATCTTTCTAGGAATGAACCACAAACCACAGCTTCCGCCATAAGCAGTGAGAATTCTTCAGAAAAGGAAGACAAAGCAATGGAGGAGGAGCCAGGTCCTCTAAACCTTTCCAAGAGGGACCAGGCCATATCCAGCAACATGACACATCACCACCCTGATCGAGAGCTCCATTATGATTCAGAAAGTAGTCAGGACGAGGTACCGCTCAACCTCTGCCTCAGGGTGCAGTCCAACGACCAAGCCTTGCTCAACACCACAGGCTCAGAAACTCCAGAAAGACAAACCATTATAAATGCTGAGGTATGCACAATCGGTCCACCCAGAGAACAAGAAATAGACCCATGTGACCAGAGGCACACTGCCGCCTTTGCTTTGTGTCAGCTAGCTAGCTCGAAGGACATTATCAGTGACTCTTCTGCCGGCCAACAAGAAACAACTGAGGGCCAGAAAAGTCAAACTCTTCCTTCCCCAGACAAGAGCCCAGTCAAAGACACACCAAAAAAGGGCACACGGGCACTGGGACAAAAACGGGTAAACAGTAGACCTCTGAGGCACACCACCAAAAGAGCAAAGGTCAAAGAACCTGCTCGAACTCAAAGAAAGAGGTCACAAAACTGCTGATTCGGAGATCCCAAAGTGTGGACTGCTGCTACTCAAATAAAAAGGAGCAATGCTCAAAATTAATATTCGAGAGACTTTACAGGAAGACGGACAACATTTACATTAAAGTCTTCAATTATTATTGTATTTATGTTTGTAAAATTGCTTGAGTTATGATGCCATGGGAACAATTCCAAGGATACACATGAACTGAAAATGTTAACGTATGCTGCTTTGGACAAAAGCAGTTGCCTAATGCATACATGTAAATGTAGATAATTCCAAAATATTCTTTTTTGTACAACATAAAGCACTGATTGGGGGGAAAAATAAAGCCCAGAACGCACGCTAAGATTTCTGTGCGCTTTGACACAATATGTAATAGATCATTAAAGGGAGTTGGGTGGTGGCATTTTTAAATAAAGGATCTTGAAGTATTTGAATTAAGTGTTTGCATGCAGTGAATTATGTCTGCTTATGAATGCTTTTGAAACCAAGTATGGTGTAGGGTATGTACAATGATTATAGCTATAACGTTATCATTTGTCAGAGGAACAAAAACTTAAAAAAAATTAAAAAATAAATGCAAGCCAACCATCAGAGAGACGGGAAGGAAGCAGCAGTCCTCTTCGGCCAAGCTCTGCAAGAGCCAGGCAGCCTCCGTGCCAAGCATTATCCGTTTCCTGGAAACTGCAACATGTAAAGACATAAATTGATGAAATATACCTCACTAGGTACCACACTGTAACATCTCGGCCTGCTGTTATATCATATCGCACCTGAAACACTCTAAAACTGACTCAACCACATCATCTGCAAGCTCTTTAGGAAGTCTACCAGTCACCCTTCCAATCCTGTAGGTGGTTGAAAGAGAAAGACAAGTTGAAAAGATAAATCATTTTGCTTTGTTGAGAAGTTTTAAATACGGCACTATCACACCAAGTAACCGTTCTCACCCCTTGGCAGAAGACCATCTCACTATTGTCTCCTTGTCTTTCAGACCCATCAACAGTTGTTCTGCAACAATGAATAAGCAAATCAGCAGTACATGAGAGCAATTAGCAATTTACCAAACATGCGCACGAATACTCACCGATTACATTCTCTACTTCCTGAGGTATGTCATAGTCTTCCTCCTGACCGGCAGACTCTAAATCAGGTTTTGTTGCCCCTACGCTTGCAGTGACAGAGGACTGGGCCAGGTTCACAGCTAGTGAACGACTTCCTCTCTTGTATCTGGATACAGTCATACAAACTGCTTACAAACCAGCTTACACTTTTAAGCATCCTTTGCTTCGTTTCATCATATTTTGTCAGTAAGTCGCGTCTCAGTTACCTCCATTTGGCCAATCGTGGTTTTAGAAAAGTCAAGCCAAGTCTCTGGATAACTTTCACACCCAGCTTGCGCAATGTGGCCTGGTTACTCTCAGCTATTCTCTTCTGATTCAGGCACTGAAGCACCGTCGGGACTTTGAACGGGTCAGGTAAAGATTAATAAGCATTTATCTACATTCTGAGACCAAAGAAAGTCCTAAAGGATATATATACACACCATACTGCAGAAAATCGTCACGTTTCCCATGCTTGAAGAGCTGGGCCTGGTGAGAAATCATATTGACATGCAGTCTTTTTAATATCAAAATATCTGGCTGGGACCTACTATTTGAAATCTTTTAAGCAATACTTTACCTATATAGGATCAAGTTGATGTTAAGTCAAATTTATCGAACCCATTTTGAACGTGTCTGAATCCCGTTAATCTTAGTGCCAGCGGCAGTCTCACGTAATTATCAAGTTTTAAAAGTGCACCGCACATGTTCCTGCTCACAGCCTTGCGGCACTTAAAGCATATATGCAAAACACTGATGGCAGTTTTAGCACTGCAGGCCTTCTTAACACACAGAGCCAGTTTTGAGCGCCTCGGGTGATAGAGACGCACTTCACAAAAGAATAACAACAGCAGGATCGTTTTCACAGCTCTCTGGACTTCAAACCATGCAGGATGTTCCACTGCAATGAAAATAACTCTGATAAAGATCAGTCACTAAAATGATAGATTATCAGCGTTTTAACAAAGCAGTGAAAAATACAGGAAGGAGGGCATGTAACCGCTTTAACCGGAATTACAGGCCTAAAGGCCCATTTACACCAAGAACAAAAACTATAAAGATAACTACCGGTATTTCAGCAGACATCAACTTTATGACAATATTCTGTTTATCATCTGCCTTTTCAAATGCTCGAATCGCATGGATTCTCATCAGTCAATCACTTACTATTGTTCCCATGTGTCATTTTTGTTCAGATTGCAGTGTGGACTTCCCTGTTCTATACAATTGTTAATTCTTAGATTGTTATTCCAAGCATTTGAATGTTCAATACTTGAATTCTCCCGGAAAATAAAGGAGGAAGCAGAGAACACATGCACACATGTCAATGCACCTCCATAGAGAGCTTTAAAAGGTTTGCTGATGAAATAGCTTGTGCAACTAGTTGATTCAATATTTTTCAGTTGATTTTTTTTATTTTATTGTTACAGAAAATGCTTGTTGATTTATTACTAGTATTGTTGTGATATATATTTTTGTTTGTTGTATTATTGTGTTTTTGTATTTCTTGGTTATGCTTTATTTATTTTTTTGGTGGAGGATATAGATAAGCCTTTTTGGCTTTTTGCCTTCTCCGGCACTGAATATGTATCAGTATGTTCTTGGTGATTGCATTTTCCTTTTTGTGCAAAAAAACTAAACAAAACAAAAAAAAAAAAAAACACGGACCGTCACACGTGTGTTTTGAGGCTCACCAGGGATTTCAAAGCTCCATCAAGGGTGATATTTCCTTCCATGGTGATCTCACTGGTCTGAGAGATGGTGGTCAGACACCAGTCCAGAAAATCACCCAAATACTTCTGCTTCACATCTGGACGGGTCACAAACCTGCGCATATAAGACAAATTCGTCAAGCACAGAGATCATCTATATGTGTTTAAATAGTGCCATCTACTGATCAGGGAGTAAAACTCACAATGTTTTGCAAAGAACAACACTTTTGAATGTTACAAAAGTGGCATTTCCTGTAAATATTAGGCAACATTTTAATTAATTGATTTTTTTTATTTTTTTTATCAGAATTTTAACCAAACAGCCATTTAGACAAGTGGATTTAACATTTGTGACCCTGGACCACAAAACCAGGCATAATGTAAAATTTTACAAAACTGAGATGCATACATCATATGGAAGCTCAATAAATAAGCTTTCTATTGATACGTGGTTTGTTATGATAGGACAATATTTGGCCGAGATACGTCTATTTGAAAATCTGGAATTGGAGGGTGCAAAAAAATCTAAATACTGAGCAAATCACCTTTAAACTTGTCCAAATTAATATCTTATCAATGCATTTTACTAGTCATAAATGCCATTTTGATACTGTATGTTTACAGTAGGAATTTTACAAAAAAATCTTCATGGAACATGATCTTTACTTTATTTCCTAATGAAAAATCTTTTTGGCTTTTGCAACAAATAAACCCCAGCGACTTCAGACAGGTTTTGTGGTTCAGGGTCCCATTTATGTGTAAAATGTAAAAAATAAAATGACATTCGCCAATACTTCATCATTTTCATTTATATGCACCTATACTGTACACTCATTGGTAGACTGAAGTACCAAACAGACAAATTGATCTGCTTCTAATCAGTGTTTGAAATCATTCCTGAAAGTGAACTGTCCACCTAAGTTTAATAAGACATTTTTAAACAGTTTTAAACTTAACCCTCTCATACTGGTAACATATAGCATGATGTGTACTGTTTAATAAGAAAATAAAAGGAAATAAAACAGAAATGTTTTATTCCTGGCCAAATTATTTGATATATACACCAATGCTACCCAGATAATAAACACACATGAGGAAATAATTAATGAGATATAACTTACTTAGATACCAGCACTGATGCAGCATCTCGAGATTTGTCACTTACTCTGAGAAAGGACTACAGCAGAAACAATAAGTCATAATGAGGGAACACTTTAAACTGACAAATTATTCAGAAAATAGAAATGAAACTAATTTGATTCATCACCGACATACATTACATGTGTTGAAGTCTATGAGTGGTCTGTCTGTGTTTGCGTGTGTTACCTTGGCCACAGCCAGAATACGATCCATGATGGGCTCTCGGTTTAGCCCGGGCTCAGTGGACAGGTGGCCGTCCAGACGGGACAAGTCAAAGGGAATGAGACATGTCATGGAGAGCCAGAGGAGGAGTATGTAGCGTGTCTCCCAGGTCTAGTGCAGATACACAGTCACTAACATAATGAGTTTGTGCTTTTGGGAAGGGTAAATTACAAATGACACATGAATGCAATTCTTCCAGACATGACATATAATTACTACCTGAAGCTGTTCACTCACATTTGTTTAAAAAGACATCTGAGTTTTATAGGTTAGTCGGCCTTAATGTGCAATTACAATTACTTCACATCACTTCCTGCCCAGTCCTAGCTAAGCTGTAAACGGTCATCTTTGATAACCATGCTACACTAAAACAATTTTAAAATACATTTTCCTCCAGTTTCACAGACAAGGCTTAAGCTAGTCCCAGACTAAATGGCATGTTTATAGCTGTCTCAGATGAAGATATCTCACTCTGACATTTGTTAAAACATCAGCGTCATTGTTCTTTGTTAAGATGCACACCTGTAAAATTTTCTTATGAGGCATTTTTTGTAAAAGTTGCTTAAATATCTTAATTTAACTAATGCCTAGTCCTGGCTTAAGCTAAGCCCTGTTTGTGAAACCGGGCCTTTATTTATTAACTTGCAGCTGCATTTTGATTAGCAGTTATGTTTTTGCAAACAAACGGTTTAATTTTCTCTTTTTTTCATGGCTCGAATGTTACTGTAGTCAAGCCTTGTGTAAAATATGTGAATCCATAATGAATATACTAACTTTTCAATCACACCAGGGGCCTGTACCCTGAAGCCGGATTAGCTGGCTAGCCAGCTATGGTCGCAAGTTCCGTCGTTACCAGCATAGTTCAACGATTCAGTGTTTCCCGAAAGCATAGTTCAAACGAACATTCACAATCAACGTCACAAACGTACAGCTTTGGACCTGTGGCTATAAGCATAGTTTCTTGTTGGTAAGATATATGGGCTTTAATAAATATGCTCTTGGGCACAAGAAGCAAACTAACATGGATTACTATCTAAATATTATATGCGTTTTAATTATGTTTTTTGCGCGTCCATTCTAAATGCTGTTTTTGAAAAGTGCGCATGCGAAAAAAAGGCTAAGGGAACTTCGGAGTATGACGTAAGAGGGAACCCACGATGATTCAAAGATCAAATAATGCAAAATGAGAGTGAACAAAAATAATAAATTAGTCAATATGTGTCATGTTCAATACAGCAGCATCTTGGAGATCTCGAATCAGTTTAATAGCGGAAGGTATATCACCACGACATGCGTTTGACGTCATTAACAATGGCCCTATGTTGTTGAACTAAAGTGGTCCAAACGACGGAGATGCGACCGTGTTCGGGAACTAGCTATACACGACGGTTTCCCGAACACGGTCGCATCTTCGTCGTGTGAACCACGTTAGTTCAACAACATAGGGCCATTGTTAATGACGTCACACGCATGTCGTGGTGATATACTTAAGCAATAAGGTACGAGAGGCAGCGCTGTATCGCGGAGTGCCTGCAACCCCTTCAGCCGTGATTTATTCACGATACAGCGTGGCCTCGAGTACCTTATTGCTTTTATAAAACGGTTACCACAAAATAAAAATCATATTTATTATTTGTTAAAATATATTATAATGTTTTCATCAAGTAAAATCATAATTTGCCTTCCGCTGTAAAAAGAAGTCCCTAACGGCAACAGAGTGCGTCATTTCATTGAGCTCAAATAAAAACAGTTTAGGAACAGTTCTTATGCGCTGT
>JAUMHG010000035.1:4745135-4757633 GCA_032359395.1 Enteromius anoplus
TTTCCAGAAAAGTGTACCATATGCATCAGACGTTCAGCCAACGCTCCGTGGGCGTGACGTCTGAGGCTGAGACTACTTCCTTGCTAACTAGTTTGCAACTTAATTTCTTTGGTAGCGCTTTAATTTGCAGTCCTGTTTGTCATGTACATAGTATATATGTAATTGACAATAACTAGGTAATAACTAGATACTAATGCTTCTTCATCTTCCACATATTACGTAATCTGGATCCGGAATGGACTTTTCTGGGTAAGTACACTGTAAGTACATAGTACATACTGTAAAATAAAGCAACCATTATTTTTTTACTGTAAACAATAAAAATAGCATTTGTGCATAACACTGTGCTTATAGCTTAAATTAAACATCATATAAAATATGTAAACAGTATAAGAAAAGCTTCTGTCAGGCGTTTTTTTTAAATCAGATTATGCTCTTTAATGTCATTGTAAATACCACAACAATTATCTTTTTTTATTTTTTTTTGTACATTCAGGAAACATAAAGATATACATATATGATTACACAGAAAATTATTAGATATGTTCAGTTTTCTCTTTATATTAATTCAGTTATTATTGTTCTTTCCACCTAAACATCAAACATATTATAATTGTCTGATTCATTCTAGTACACAAGTAAATACAAATGATTGCTTAAAATCTGATACTACATTTATTTTATTTATTAAATCTGATGCATGCATCAACGATGTGTTGTTTGGATACTCCCAGTAAATTTGTATGTATAACAAGAGGCATCTGAATGAAGTAGAAGACCAGAGCATTTAGATGATCTCCAGTTCTTGCTGTAATACAGTAACACATACAGTTGCATCCAACTTCACAGGCTCACCACATCTTCAGAAATGATGGATAATGTTGTTGGTGTTGTTGTACCATCAGTTTTGGCGACCTTAAATTTTATCCCACCAAGTCTATTCTTATCTTTACTTGGTCAAATTGTGACGAAGGACAAGGCTGTGTTGGATCCATTTGCAGCTTTAATCAAGGAGGGTCGTACAGGCAGAATAAACAATAGCAAACAAACAAGTGGGCAATTTCAAGTTCATGGTCAAGGTTTTAAGGCAGGGTCGGGGCATGCAACAAATGTTCAACAGAGATACACAATCCAAGATCGGGGGAAGGCAGAAAACATTCAACAGTGAGAAGCAGTACAGGTCAAACACAGAGGCAATAACAGGGAATAAACGCTTGGAAATTAAGACTTTGCATCATGCCCAGTCTGGGACTCTGTAAAATAGGGACTGTGGGGGTGGCCAACAAAAAAACGCCTCGCTCTGGACTGGGTCGAGGTCAAAGGGCGAAGTCCAAATGGCTGGTTAGAATTTCTTTGAGTTCATGCTTCATCGTCATTAGACGATAGTGATCCTGTTTCATCTGATCCTGAAGTGTAATCAGCGCTGATTTGGTTGTCACTTATATTGCCGTCAGTAGACATGACATGAGAGTCTGTGAATAAATAATTATGCAGATTTAAAATTTCATGCACTAAATCAACTTTTCAAGTACATTCAACTATATTAACTAGTTAAATTAATTTGAAACTGACAATAACACACACACACACACACACACACACGTTATAAACAATTAAGGTTGTAATAATATTGAATTCGACACACTCAAAAGTTTAATAGTCCATTTATATAAACAAGGCAACAAAATGGATGTTGAGTTGGAAAAGTATTGTATCGTTCTCAGACAAGGACGAAGCGTTTTGATGCAAAGGGGTGTTTATTAACTTTAAATAATGAAGGTAAAAATATGTTTTATATGTTTATATTTATGTCTAAGTCTAATAAGATAACAGAATATAAGATGCCACTTACTTGATTTGGGTGTGGCGCTGACAGTGTCACTGGCTTCACTCACTCCCACAGTACCCACTATCCTGTAGCGGATCAAGTACGCTTTTCCAGACTCCAATCCAGTCAGAGCGAAGTTTTCATCATCTGTGTCTATGACAAGCCACTTCTCTTCAGCTCCAGAATCAGCTTTTACCTGCTGGTACTCCACTCTAAATTTCTCCGTTACTCCAGTTGGAGACATCTGCAGTTTCAGGTTCACGGCTATATCCAGGACACTCTCCACTATCGGTGGGGGTGGTTTTGACACAGGCTCGAAGTTTTGGTCTTTCAGCTCCCCTTGCTTATACAGATAAATGGAGGAGCCCATATTGCAGGGATCAGACAAGGTAGAAATAATAAAGCATAGACTTTTTTCATCTTTATTGGCCTCTGAAAAACCTCTGAAGAGCAGTAAGTTTTTCCTCATCTTTTTTACGACATGAGCATCACGGAACCACTTGGCGGCAGGCGCTGGAGCTAAGGTTTTTCCCTCATTTAACTCCTTAAACTTGTCTGATTTCAGAAACTCTCTCAGGGATTCAAGATACAGGTCTTCATACTTCAGAGATGTGAAGGTCAAGCACACCACAGCATCAACGTCAGGATCAAGCAGGATAGTGTTGAGACTGTCTGAGTCTTCGATTTTGATCTTGGGTCCAAGGAACTTGATGTGTGAACTCAAGAGCTGAAGTTCAGACTTTGCATCATGTAACCACTGGTTTAGCTTGCTAACAACAAAAGGGGATTCATAGTGGATCTTCAAGATGTCACCCAGTGACTTCTCCTCCACTCCTCCTCCTCGAATACCTGGCAAAACCCTGGCCACGACTTTCTGGAGCACCATCTTGTAAATGTTAAACGATTCCTGGAATGAGCGCAGCCTCTCATTGATGTCACTAAAAACATCTAATAGTGTATTTTCCAACAAGTCATTGTGTGCCCTCTCTGCCTTCTCCAGCCCTTGCATTATATTTTGAGTGTTCAAAACCATAATTGTGCTGATTTCTCTCTCTAGCTGAGCTGCCTTGTTATTCAGTAGGTGAAGAGGATAAAGCCAGACCCTTACTGGAACAGCATTATCCTTCATCAAAAGGGGAACATCCTTGTACAACTTCACGGCCTCTGTGAATGTGGTGGGGGTTTGTTTGAGAAAGAAGTCGCCATGAAATGTGCAAGATATATTTTCAGCTTCTTGTTTTTCGGCATCTGTCATTTTTACAGCTCCTGCTCCTTCAATTGAAAATAAAGGAATCTTCTTGACCATGACATTCAGTTGTCCTTCAATCTCCTCCTTGTTCTCACCTTCTGAAAACATTCGATCAAACACCATGAAGGCCCGAGCTCCATAAAGTACAGCTGTAACCACATGAGTTGCAGTTTTCTGGTCAAACACTTGAGGGTAGGTGATCTTGCCCAGCTGCGTCATGGTGAGCTGCTCAAATCTGGATGTTTCACTGTAATACATTGTCACTCTGGACTGTTGGTTTGAGGATTTGGTGTCAAGCAGGTACTTGGCAGATCCGCTCACCTCAACCAGCCCCCCCAAGAAGCTGGCCTTCAGAGAAGCGCTTATATCCAAAAGACTGGCCTTACTAGAGAGGGAGTCAGAGCTACTAAACTTTAAATCTGTCTGGCAATGGGGACGGATGTCCAAATCTTTACTCAAGAATTTCTTGTCCCACAGAGTAACACTTGAAATGAGAAGTTGCTTTGAAGGAAATAGTTTACCAAAAAAATTAAAATTATTTTACCCACCCTAAGCCATCCCAGGTCTACAGTATATGACTTTCTTCTTTCAGACAAACAAAGTCAGAGTTTTTAAAATATTTATCCTGGCTTCTCTAAGCTTAGTAATGGTGGAGGATAGTGGATATACTGTACTAATGGATATACAGTATTAATGTATATACATTTATATATTAATGGATATAAATTGGATATGGGGCAGCCTAATGGATAGAGATTTGGACCTGTAACCCAAAGGTCACGGGGAGTCCCAGGTCCGGCAGGGATTGGTAAAGCGCTCTCTTTAACTTCAATACCACGACTGAGGTGAGAAATCTAAATGCACATCTAAAGCTACTGTTGCACTTCTTAAGAAGAACAGGGTGAAGGTGATTGATTGGCCAAGTATGTCTGAAAAAGATGAAGACTACTGGGACTCTATACTCTGGAGTGATGAGACAAAGATCACTGTCTTTGGAACTAATGGTTTCAAAACTGCAGGTGAGTATTTCAAAGAAAAAACTTTTTAAAGGGGGTGTACTCATTAATGCTGAGCACTGCATATGCTGTATGTATGGACACACTGAACTGTTTATGTAAACATGCAAACCAGTAACTTGTGTGCTTATCTTGTTGTCTCTAAAATCCAGGAAAGTTTTAATAAAGGATGTACAACACCTGGAATGAAGGAATCCCTGCGGCAGTCATAAAGCATCCCAGGAAACAGAGGTCTTCCTAAGGCTGCCACTTCAATTGGATCCAATGCCATGTCTGTGTGTGGAAATGAACAAAGATCAAAGTGACTTAGAAATTGTAAGTTTAAAAATAATTGTCCTTTTCTAAAATCCTTGTTAAGATCCAACAAGTACACTATGCACTATACACTATACACTATTCATTATTTGAGATACATTTAAATGCAAATATAATTATAGTTTTTTTTTAAACACATTTGTGTGAACAATTGAAGTTCAGTGAACGAACAATTTATGCAACTAAAACTAACTTTATCAAGGTAATGAATTTGGTTTAGCATGCTTGTGTGAAAACAATCAAACCAACATATGTTTGTGTGTTTGTTTTTATTTATTTAAGATTTGATGTGAATTCCTTTGCAGTCATTGGGAAATGTATACTTCACAGTCTTTCTTTTTTGGTAAACGTTACTTGACAGCATTTTTGTTCTGATTACATCTGATGAATCTGTCAGTCTCTCAACCAACATTCATTCTGTCTAGATAGGTGTAACGAACGGGGCTGAGACGTGGTAAGACTGCTTTATTTAGCATAACATGGCATAGGCAGGCCTCCACAAACAAAACAAGAGGGGCGGGCAATAATCGGAGGTCGAGGAAAAGTCACTAGTTCAAAGGCAGGCGGCAAAACATCCAAAAACAGTATAAACAGCCCAAAGTCAAAACCACAAGGCAGGCCAGGAAACCGCTCAGAGTAGATTACTAGAAACAGCTCTAACACTTCGCAAAGAAATCACAGGTTAGACTAGTATTTATAGTGAGGCTGATGAGTGATAATGACCGGATGAACAACAGCTGTGAGTGAGAGGTGCATCATGGGAGATTGAGTTCTGTAAGTGAAATAGAGCCCAATGTGAACAGAGCAACCGGAGTGGTCTCAGGCAGAGAAGGGTAACACAGCCGGCTGTGATCGTGACAATAGTTTCAAACTTTTTCCTTATAGTGGATGTGATTGTCATTAAGACCTGAAGGGTATGAGGATCATAATCACTCACTTTGAGAAGGAGACACCATTTGTTTGGTTTGTTCTAAATGAGAGTTTAATTCAGTTAAATACTTTCAGGAAGGACCCTTTTACAAGTGTTGATCCCCCTTGGGTTAAATAAGAAAGGTTTTTCTAGCACCAGGCCTGTTGAGACTCTCAGCCAGAAACTGTCCAGCACTGGTCCTGTTTTGTAAAACACTTGAAAGATAATGTTGTTCTTGTTGCTATTGCTTTTTACAGCACCCAAATTCCAAGCTAGTGAGCATTTTCTGATTCTGTGTTGCAGTGACGGTTTTTTATTATTGTTGTGAAAAATAAATTATTTTCTTTCCTTCTGATGCTGCTAACTGTAATTATGAGGCCAGTGCTGAAAATCACCAAGATTCCCGTGAACAAGAGGCACGACAACATCTGAGGGGACCAGATAATATATAACGTGATGTAAACAACAAAATAAAAGACGAAGTAGGAATAGAATAAGCTAAAATTGAATTGAATTGAACAGATATTCACACACCAGAACACTAGAGTGAGAAAAACAATGCTAAATAAAATGTTACTCCACTCAGGACTTGGCCTTTGATGAGGGGAGGTCGCCATCTATTGGTAGAGATGCACAAGTGTGTGATTTTTAATACAAAACTGAAAACAAGCACCCCAAAAAGGGCATAAAATGTGCTCATCTCTTCTTCCTTACTGGCTTTTAATTACCATTTACAAACCCTTTGCTATATTTAAGCAATCATTGTTGAAAGCATTCATTCCTTCACAAGTATTTTGTTGTTAATTTGCACTAGAAGCACAACTTCAGAGGACTTTTGGAGCGTTGGTGGTGTTAGAAAGGTTAAGAACTACTGAATTAAAGAGCAACGTTAAAACATTCATTATCCTGCTAAGCTTGATTTGATCTTGATTGTGATTGTGACAGTGATGCATTAAAGTAGACTACTCCAGTTTCGTAGTCAAGGTGAGAACACAATTACAAGCTTCCCGCCCCCTGTAGAGAACGTAAGTAAGACTTCACACTGACAGATTCTCTATATAGAGCAATAGGTTTGCTACAACTGTGTTGTGGAAGAGGCCAGTGCCTAAGCAGAAAGGAGATAGATAGAATTCTTATTTTCATGTACCATTTCGGTCGGGACTAACATCTCTGTGTTTCTTACAGGGGTGGGGGGTCCAGGCCCGGATTGGTATATCGGGACAACTGAGAGAATTCCTGTTGGGCCGGTCAGTTATCTGGCCGCGACAAGGGCCAGTGTTACTATATGTTAGCTGCCTGCACTCAGTCACACTTTTTATTTATTGATTTATTTTACTTTTTACCATAGCCTCACTCTTTTTATTCATTATTTTACTGCAGCTCCACTCTTTTTATTTATTTTCTCGCAGCCCCACGAGCTGAATGCAGCCTGCAGGTTAATGATGACGTAATTATCATTCGACTCCCCTGACAGCGGCACCTTGCTCAACAGCAAAATTAGTAGTTAAATGATACACGAGAGATGAAGAATGGATAATAAAAGCGCAAATATGGAGCAGAAAAGGCCTAGAAAAGCTCTAGAAACTGACGCGGCGAAATGTAATAAGCATAGTTCATTTTTCGTTAAAACCAGTGGCAGCGAAAGTACAACAACACATGAAGAGGAATGAAACGGCCGGTAAGTTAATGTTAAGCTAGTTAGGAGCAGTGCAAAACAATGATGTGTGCAAACCACCGTTCATGTTTACGTATCAAACTTTTTCTTGTACTGTTGCATCTCAGTGGGACAAACTAAGATGTCCCTTCTGGAGAGTTACATTGTCAAGACAGTGAAATAGATAGCACACGTACATCTAGGAGACATCTATTTGACATCTGCATTTACTTCTGCAAGACGTATTATTTTGGTTGCAATACGTCTATAGGACGTCTCCTTTAAGATGTCAAATAGACGTCTATAAGATGTCTTTAAGATGTTTATGATTTAGAATGTATGTAAAACTGACATCTGTAAGACGTCTGCCAGACGTTTGTAGACAGCAGATGCTTTCCAGATCAAGAGATCTTTAACAGACATCTTGCAGACGTACGTGTGCTATCTGATGTTGACTGATCCTTCAGGGGTTTAATATATGTTTTAGGGTTGGTCATGTTTCCTTGAAGCTGCACTTATGCAGAGGAAAAAAAGATGAAGCCATCATTAGAAAGTAACACTGTGGTTAAAAAAGTATGTTTTTTATATAAAGTTTTATACATATAGCTTAATGTATATTTGTATTTATTCGATTTTTTTTTTCATGTCAAGGCTTGGATAAAATAAAGAAAACATACATTGTGTTAACAGTTCAAATAAATCTTCACTGTGAAGCAACACTTAGGCTACTGTATTTGCACTGAATTGGAAATGACATTATTTTAATATAGTCAGTCATGAACTAAAGTGGGCCGGTCGAAGGCTTGAAACTCCAGGGCTGAAAAGGAGTCCCACTCCGGCCCTGGGAGGGTCTGTATTTGGGCATCACAGAGATCACACGCTTTACGAATCAATGAAGAATGGGAGCAATTTCCAACAGCAAAATTCCAGAAACTCATAACCTCTATGTCCAGATGTCTTCAAATGTTTTTTAAAAAGAAGAGGAGATGCTACACCAAATATTTTGAGACCTGTAGCAGGCAGAAAACTTAAAATGAGCTAATTTTGTGCTTGAACTTGTAACAATTTCTCAGTTTAAACATTTGGTTTGTTATCTTAGCCTGGCTTCCGCGACTTTAGGAGCTCGTTTTGATTGGTTCCCATTTTTTTGGGAACAGAAATGTTCTAAATCGGCTGCTTTGCCAGACTAAATTTGTTCGCGATATGAATGTAGCATCAAAGAAAGTATGGGTGGGCCCAGGCTAAATCTGAAAATGTTACTTTATCCTACTTTTATCAGGTACAGTAAATTAATGTACAGTATCATTCACTTCTTACACTCATAAGGGTTGAAGGTTCCATGAAAGTTCTTTATAGAGGAAAAAGGTTTTATTTCAAAAATGAAAAGAAAAAAATTACTTTTAATGAACTAAACACACACACACTTTAAACTTTTTGGTAGGCTACAATAAGAGTTATTTTGAAGTTTTAGAAAGAAGAGTTGCATGTTAATGCATTTATTTATTTAAGACATAACGATTTCTTGTCTCTGATACATTTTGAATATTTCCCTTCAAAACTGCTGAGATCTAACAAACTCATAACCTTTTGGTGGCTGCTATTATGTTTGTATCTTTTTTTTTTAAAGTCATGCCTTACCTGCAGTCTGTGTTGCCTGGTAAAGTCTTCAGTGAAACATAAAGTTCTCTGGGATTTTCTTTAGCTATATATATAATACTGTTCTCCGGAAGTTTTTTCTTGAAACATTTTTGTTCTGATTACAATCTATCAAACTGTCAGTCTCACTCACACCTGTCGCTAGTGGGAGGAAAAGGGTGACAGAGTGCATAGGGCCCAGAGGTCTGGGGGGCCCACGTACAGTGGCCCAGTGGTGCAAAGCACAACGGAATTTAAAAAGCAAACAGCAAAACTGAAATGTATATAGGTGTAGGTCATTCGTACAAATTCATACGAACTGGCATAAAATACGTACGATTTAGCAAAAATCGTATAAATTTAGTGAGATCCTACGGATTCGTACAAATTAGCCACCTCATAAAATTTGTACGAAATGCCATGAGATCAGACTGGTCATAATCATATCTGCTTGTGTTTGTACAGTTACTTTTCACCTGCAGTCTATTCGCTTCCTTTGATTACTAGAAAAACAATTCCTGGCAATGTCTTACAATGACATTTAAAACCCTCTGGGTTTTTAGACATATTTGTATTACCTTTTTTTTTTTTTTTTGTAAATGTTACTTGACAGCATTTTTTTCTGATTACAATCTTCCAACTTGTCAGTCTCACTCACTCACACCTGTCGCGGGAGGAAAAGGGTGACATTGTTGCATAGGGCCCAGAGGTCTGGGGTCCCAGAAGTGCACACCACAACGAAATTTAAAAAGCAAGCAAAGCTCACAGCACAACGGAAATGCTTTCTGACCACTAGTTGTGTAAGGGGAAATTGCAGGGCTGTGGGCTGTGTTGGTAGTAAAACTTTGTTTTTAGGACCCACAAAATGGACAATACATCACAAACTAAAATAACGCCAGGGGATGGTTTTAATGTCAGCGTTAAAACGATCAAAAGAGGTACAGACCGCTCTGCAGACCAACTGCCCCCTAGTGGTCGGGAGCATTTTCGATCCTGCCTGCTCAATCTGAATAAAAGCCTGTGAACGATTCTGACCAGTCATTACAGAAAACTTTCCCGACACAGGATCCAGCAGCTGTCTTTCAACTGGCACACTAAGGGACCCTGCAGCGGGCGGAAAGGAGCCCGATCAGGAATTGTTAACACTGAAACAGGGGACTTCCACTGTGGCAGATTATTTGCACACTGGTCGCTCAAACCGGCTGGGACTCCAATCCTCTCAAAGTCATGTATCACAAAGGTCTGAGTGAGAAGCTACAAGCGGAATTAACATGCCGGGATGAGGGCAAGAGCTTGGAGCAGTTCATGTAGCTAGCGATCCACACTGACAATCTGATTCGGTCGTGCCGCAGACGGACCACGCCACAAACTACCTATCTCACAACACCGAACCCGAGCCTATGCAGATCGGACTAACGCATTTAGCGCAAGATGAGCAGCAGAGCTTCATCCGGAACCGTCTGTGCCTCTACTGCTGCCAGGCCGGACATCTTCAAGCTAATTGTCCCACTCGACCTCCTCGTCAGCAGTGTTGTGCAAGTTACTTCCAAACTATAATATATTATATATTACTTGTAACTGTTTTTTAAAAGTAATTCCTTACATTACAATATAACTGATTCAAAATTGTAATGCGTTACATGACTCTTGTATTACTTTTGAGTTACTTTCACCAAAACAACTACAGAGAGCGAGCCGCCAGCGCAGCTGCATTCAAATACACGCAATAGACTAAAGCTTGTCATCAGCAATAGTATCATTACCAGGAATATGTCAGAGGAAAATAGTAGGAAGATATTTAAATTATTTAGTGTTTTCTGTCCGTGTCACAAAGATAAATTTTGTTAAGTGGAAATTTTAAACCTTTTTTAATTCATGTCTTTTTTCGCTGAGTTTGGGTTTTTGTGATTTTTTTAATTAATAATTTTTTTTTTGCGTGGATACACAAATAAAAGGAGACCCTTAAAAGTTCTGAATGAGGTATTACACTTACCTTTAGCCTATCAGAAAAAAATGACGCCGTCTGCCTTTTTGTTTCCACTGGAAAAAATGCAAGTGGTTGCGCTGGTTCCTCCGTGTCATGCAAGAGCCTGCTTTAGATTCTCCTCACAAAGTGAATATACCATCATACCATCGCATGTGTTATTACAGCGCAGGTTTAACGTTTAAACAGTATTATATGCTTGAAATGTTTTGTTTTATTTTAGGCAAGTTGTGATCATTTGAAAAGTTTAAATTTATAAAAATAAATTTACATTATTTAAAAAAAACGAAAACTCAGATTTAATGAAAAAAAAACAAACGCTACAAGCATTTTTATAAATTAACTTAATAAAAAAAAACTACATGAAATATCATTATTTTGCCATTATACAAAAACCTGAACTAATTTAATAGCTGAAACAGTATGAGCTGTTTTGGTAGAAGGACCACTGTCCAAGCATTATTGAAAATGTACTGAGTAAAATATTACTGAAACTTGAATAGTAATGCCTTACACTACTGCGTTACAGCGAAAAGTAATATATTACTGTAATATATTACTTTTGTAATGCGTTACTCCCAACTGTCACACCGTCACTCTCACCTGTACCGGGATCAGTAGACACAGAGAACACACAGCCACCAGTCACACGCTCACTATCACCTGATTACTAGCACCTGTCGGATAATCAACCAGCCATTACAAAAGATCGCTCAGTCAAACACTCTACGGCTGAGCTCAAGGTTAGACGCTTGTCAATACTCACCTCTTGTCTACCTGCCTGTGGATATCCAAGGTGTTCTCTCTGTATGAACTGTGGAATATGATTGTGGACTCTAAAGGACTTTAAAAGGAAGGACTGAGTATACTTACCGCTTACTTACCTGTGTGTTTCTACTCCTCTGCTCCGATCCTGTGGGATTACTTACCTGGAATGCTTACCTGTGAAATCCCTACCAGCGATGCCTTTAAGTTGATCCTGTTTTGTTCACTGCACCAGATTTTGAGATCGCTGAAGACTGTTTTGTGCTGTATTTAAATAAAACTTACCATTTAATCCATCCAAGTTGTCTGTATTGTCTCAGCGTGACACCAACACTGCTCGTCAGGAATAAAGACTACTGCATTCATTGACTCTGGGGCTGTAGGAAATTTCGTGGATGAGACTTTTGCTAAAACCTGTTGCCTTCCTCTCCTTTCATGTGGACCCTGCGTTGCAGTGGCAGCCCTAGACTGTCGCCCCCTAAGCTTCAGAAGAGGCCAGCATATCACGTAAGAACTAACCCTGCAAACCAGCTCTCTGCATTCAGAATCCATCCGCCTGTTCACCCTCCAATCTCCTGATCACCCCATCATCCTCAGACTCCCCTGGCTGGAGAAACACAACCCTTTAATATCTTGGACTACAAAACAAATCCTGCAATGGTCACCCGAAACACTGCCTCCAAACTCAAAACAACCAGTGGAGTTGATACCCTTATCCTCAATGTAGGAGGCACTTCCGGCTCCCTATCATGATCTCAAAGCAGCTTTCAGTAAAATAGATGCCATGAAACTCCCTCCTCATCGACCTAAAGACTGTGCCAACAACTGTTGTTCCCACTGTCACAAAGAATCGCCGAGCTCGCCTACGCCGCCAAGGTCCAGCTTACGAGCCCAGTCAGTGGGTGTGGTTTAAAGCCCGAGATCTAAGACTTCGGCAACCTGCAGAAAACTTAGCTTTTGATAAACACGAAAAACATGTGATCTTAACATCACCTTGCCAGATCCATGCCATGCTTGGTATCTAAGAACTCGTCTTCAGACGATCTAACTGAGAGTGTATCTCAAATGTTGATATCTTTGCAGTGTTTAGTGTTTTAAGAATCTGTTCTGATTTGTATGGTTATCCACCAATCCCGTGTGGA
>JAUMHG010000035.1:4761364-4773133 GCA_032359395.1 Enteromius anoplus
CGCTGATTTCACCCAGCCAAAGCCCATGCCCACACAGTTCCCATGGAACCCCTAGTTAACCCATCTGGGCCCCACGTTTCATTGCTGGCTGGGATATTGTATTAATAAAATAATGTTTATATTAAATTTTTAAACTTTAAAATGAATAAAGTAAATTATGTAAATGCATGTTAAATGTTGTGTGTCTGTGTGTAAGATTTAACAACTATGGTTTGTGAGGACACTTAGATGTTACAAATGTAATTACTAATAACTGCAATACCACCTGGATTTTGTCATCTCTAACAGTGGTCTGTTTTCGCAGTGATTGCAGAGAGATGGTCTATGGAGAGTCTTCATAATCCACATAAGCTAGTTTGTGTGCAAGAAAGTGAAATATAAAATATAAACCTTACATTTGAATCATTTGTTCATTTGCCACTGAAGACTTCTGTACAGCATGAAGAATTGCCCTTGCCTTGCTGAGAATGGTACTTGTACTAGGAACTTTCAGTGCATTCTTAACTGCAAGTTGCAACGAAGCAGAAATAAGAAGTGATATATTTATTTACAGTGTATATAGAAATAGGAACAGAAGGAATGGATCAAAGTCTCTGATGTAAGTAGTACTCCGTTGAATGGAACAGTAGTCTCTGATGGGAAGGGCTGAATGGCTTTATGTTGTTGCTTTCCACAGATCCCTATTTAATGTGAGGTCTTCTGTGAACCAGAGAGCGGGTAGCGAGAGGCAGACTGGCGTTTCGGGCTCTGTGGAGACAGGTAAGTTTGAGAGGTGAGTATGCACAGGTAGGCAAATAAGGGTTTCTCACATAGCGATATCCAGCTGGTAGATGTGGAGAGGAATTCCTTCAAGAGGTGAGTGAGTGTAGTAGTCTTCAATTCCTTTCTATAGGATATCTTTGTTGCCGTAGGAAACAGAGACAGCAGTGAGGCAGCGCTGAAGCAGACAAACTTTGGAAACATCAAACAGATTGTGAAGACAGCCAGGCAATGGATTCCATAAACATGAAGGCAGGTAAGTATGAATAGTTTTACCTTGATCACCGCCAAGGAGTGAATGGAGATTGAGGTCCTTTATACAAGCCGATGAGATTGATATCAGGTGATCCAAATCAGTAATTGGGTGACTGAGAGCGCGTGTATTTGGGGCCTTGAGGGGCCTTGGGTGGCCATGGTGGATCAGGGGTCTTTGGTGGCCATGGCAGTTCATGGACAGCCTCCGGCAGTGGTGGTTCATGGACAGTCTCCGGCTGTGGTGGTTCGTGAGCAGCCTCCGGGTGTGGTGGTTCGTGGGCAGCCTCCGGCTGTGGAGATTCCTGAACAGCCTCCGGCTGTGGAGATTTGTGATCAGCCTCTGGTTGAGATGGTCCGTGAGCAGCCTCCGGCTGTGGAGATTCGTGAACCGCCTCTGGTTGAGATGGTCCGTGAGCAGCCTCCTGGCTGAGATGGTTCGTGGGCAGCCTCCGGGCTGAGATGGTTCGTGGGCAGCCTCCGGGCTGAGATGGTTCGTGGGCAGCCTCCGGGCTGAGATGGTTCGTGGGCAGCCTCCTGGCTGAGATGGTTCGTGGGCAGCCTCCCTTTTAGGCTGTGGCTTTGGTTCATGCAGCGTGGTAGACTCTGTAGGGCGCACTCGAGGCGCAGCAGACTCTGGAGGGCGCACTCGAGGCGCAACAGACTCTGGAGGGCGCACTCGAGGCGCAACAGACTCTGGAGGGCACAATGACATAATGAATTCAGGCTGTGGTATTGGTATTGGGAATTCATGCTCTGGCTCTGGCAACAGGAATTCGGGCTCTGGCTCTGGCATCGAGAATTCCAACTGTGGCTTCGTCTCTGACAGCATGCACTGTGACTTCGTCTTTGACGGCATGAACTCTGGCTGTAGCTCTGGGTTTGGCTGTGATTCTGGCAGCGTAAATTCTGGCCTTAGTTGTGGTTCTGACAGCGTGAACTCTGGAGGGCGCTGCGGCAGCGGCACAGACACTGGCTGCGGCTGGTGCGCAGATTCTGGCTGTGGCTCAGACAGTGGGCACTGATGACATGAATTCTACCTGTGACTTTAACTCGGCTTGGGCAACGGGACTGGCTTTGGTCATGTGAATGTTGTTTGTGGTCCTGACTCTGACTGAGTATACTCTGGAAATACTCTCGGGGATAGGCACTGGTACTACTGACCGTACTCTAGGGGCAGGAACTGGGAACGGCTCTCCGGGTCATAAACTAGGAACTGGAATGGACTCTGGGACTTCCCGGACTGGAGCGGGCACTGGAGCGGACTCTGGGGTTTCCTGGATTGATACGGTCTCAGGAGCGGACTCTGGGGTTTCCCGGACTGGAGTGGGCTCTGGAGCGAACTCTGGGGTTTCCCGGACTGGAGCGGGCTCCGGCTGTGATACTGGCACCGGCAGTGTGGCAGGAATCAGCTCGGGCATATCAGCCCATAAATCTGGAACCAGACTATGAGAAATATGGATTCGCCCTTGGGAAGCTGGTACAGACTTGATTCCCTAAAGTGAAGAATTGCATGGTGATGGCATAGACTTGACTCCATAATGTGAAGCATTACATGGTGCTGGCATTGACTTGACTCCATAATGTGAAGAATTACCTGGTGTGGGTTTCGGGAGTGGTTTCTGCCGACGAACGAGCCGTGAACCGCGCCATGATGGATGGTCTCTTGGCAAGAGCTCATGGGGTTCGGGTAGAGGGGTGAGTCCATTAATGATGCGGCGGATGATTTCTTCGGGTGCGATGGTCCTCCTGTCCATACTGAGTGCGGGGTTTTTTGGTCTCAGTTTGAGGGGCGGTGATTCTGTAACACCCAGTAAGGAGGCTGGAAGCAGAAATAAGAAGTGATATATTTATTTACAGTGTATATAGAAATAGGAACAGAAGGAATGGATCAGAGTCTCTGATGGATCAGCTGATGTAAGTAGTACTCCGTTGAATGGAACAGTAGTCTCTGATCGGAAACGCTGAATGGCTTAATGTTGTTGCTTTCCACAGATCCCTATTAAACGTGAGGTCTTCTGTGAACCAGAGAGCGGGTAGCGAGAGGCAGACTGGCGTTTCGGGCTCTGTGGAGACAGGTAAGTTTGAGAGGTGATGTGGAGAGGAATTCCTTCAAGAGGGGAGTGAGTGTGGTAGTAATCTTCAATTCCTTTCCATAGGATATCTTTGTTGCCGTAGGAAACGGAGACAGCAGTGAGGCAGCGCTGAAGCAGACAAACTTTGGAAACATCAAACGTGAAGACAGCCAGGCAATGGATTCCATAAACACGAAGGCAGGTAAGTATGAATAGTTTTACCTTGATCACCGCCAAGGAGTGAATGGTGATTGAGGTCCTTTATACAAGCCGATGAGATTGGTATCAGGTGATCCTAATCGGTAATTGGGTGACTGAGAGCGCATGTAATTGGCTGCACTGAGATCAGTGCCGCTCTGTGTTGTGACACCCGCACTTTTGATCAGCTTTGTTTTGCACTTTGTTTAATTAAATGCTTTTCACCGAAGTCAGCCTGATTAAGCGGGATCGCGACGATACTTCACAACACCCTAACGCCGATCGTTACAGTTTCATAATGCACTCTAATACTGAGGTCCAGATAATTGTCACTTGCAATAAGTGGTATAAATATCAGAAAATGCTATGTGCATTTAGTGTAAATGGCCGCTGCCAAAAAAATAATGATCCCAAAACGTATAATCTATATGGAATTGTCAGATATGAAAATTATGTAGCAATAATTCATTGATGTTTGACGCAGTGAAAGACACACACAAATTCTTTGAGCAGAACTGCTTGGCGCCATTCTCGCGAGAGTGCACTTTTGCACACGTGTAGTGTTTTGTGCTCTTGCGGTGCAGAAATGCTCCCTCACAAGAATGGTTTTCCGCACGGATACTGTTCCTCTTGTTTTTTTATGTGTGCTAGATTTGAAACTGTTTAAACACCATTGTCAAAGGTAGCATAGATAATAGAAAAAGTTGATATTTCCCCCCCAAGTGTTTGTGCTGCCCCCCACGTGTCATGAAAAAATGCCGCCCCGGGCAGCTGCCCTGTTTGCCTATGCCTAAAACTGCCACTGGTTGGTGTTAGAAAGGTTAAGAACTACTGAATTAAACAGAAACGTTAAAACATTCATTATCCTGCTAAGCTTGATTTGATCTTGATTGTAATTGTGACAGTGATGTATGCATTAAAGTAGACTACTCCAGTGTCATAATCAAGGGGAGAACACAATTACAAGCTTTCCGCTCCCTGTAGAGAATGCAAGTAAGACTTCACACTGACAGATTCTCTATATAGAGCAATGGGTTTGCTACAACTGTGTTGTGGAAGAGGCCAGTGCTCAAGCCGCAAGGAGATAGATAGAATTCTTATTTTCAGCTACCATTTTGGAAAGGACTAACATCTCTGTGTTTATTGCAGGGGTGGGAGGGTCTGTATCTGGGCATCACAGAGATCACACTGTCTGTGCATTGCGTATAGTCATTCGGATTGATTACAATATAATCACAAATACCATGGTGAAGCTAAATGCCTATAACAGCAAAACCATGTCAATGTATGGTTGTTTTAGTTTAAATACTGTGTTTTTATTTGAAGTAAACCCATGTTTAATTTTGGTAAAGGTATAGGCTACATGTAATTAAAACATTATGTAATTGAGTGCAGAAATGAACATGAGTAATTTTACCTGATGCTGATATTACAATAGCCAGTCTTAACAGTTTACTTGATCAGGCTCTTATTGTTTTTTATTTAATTTTTTTTTATATCAAATCAAACGTGCGTGTGTTAAGAGCATCTACGGTATTTGGCGTTGGCCAACACGGGATTAGTTTTCTCAGAGGACCACTGAGTTTGCTGAAAAACAGTAGGTAATTTACTCTGGAATTATCACAGAGGTTGCGAAAGAAAAACATAAGCATGGCAGATTTGGATGAGATTAAAATCACCTGTGTAAACAAATATTTCTCTAACGACCCCCTGTAAAACTAGTCCCATCCGAATAGATGACCACAAACTCTTCAGCATAAATAACCTATATCAATCAAGGATGGGACCAAATTCCAACACCAACATTCCAGAAACTCATAACCTTGATGTCCAGATGTTTTCAAACTTTTTTAAAAAAAAGAAGAGGAGATGCTACACCATGGTAAACATGCCCATGTCCCAGCTATTTTGAGACCTGTAGAAGGCATCAAACTTAAAATGAGCTAATTTTGTGCATAAACTTGTAAAAATTTATCAGTTTAAACATTTGTTATGTTATCTTTGTTCGGTTGTGAATAAAATATTGGCTCGTTCGATTTGAAATTCTTTTGGCTTTGATATTATTAAATATTTTTTACAAAACGTCCCAACATTTCTGGAATTCAGGTTGCAGTATGATAAGGTATTTGAGTGCTGGTTCGGGACACTTGGAAAAGCACTTACACAGTAGCATAGGGATGTCTGTGAAGGTTAATGATTGGGTTAAAATTAGGTGTAAGGATAAAGGTGTAGGTCATTTGTACAAATTCATACAAACTGGCAACTCATAAAACATGTATGATTTAGCAAAAATCTTATGAATTTGTATAAGTGAGATCCAACAGATTCGTACAAATTAGCCACCTCATAAAATTTGTATGAAATGCCATGAGATCGGACTGGTCGTAATCATATCTGCTCGTGGTTTTACAGTTACTTCATGCCTGTGGTCTATTTGAAAAACAATTCCTGGCAATGTCTTCTAATGACATTTAAAACCCTCTGGGTTTTTAGACATATTTGTAATTCTTTTCGGTTTTTGTTTTTTTGGTAAATGTTACTTGACAGTATTTTTGTTCTGATTACAATCTACCAACCTGTCAGTCTCACTCAACAAACTTTCAAACTGTTTTCTAATAGTGGACGTGATTGTCACTAAGGCATGAAGTGTATGAAGAACATAATCACTCACTTTGAGAAGAAAACGCCATTCGTTAGGGTTCTTCTAAATGAAAGTTCAAGTTAACTGAATCAAGAACCCTTCCACAAGTGGTGATCCCCCTTGGGCTGAAATCACAATCGTGTTCTGGGTCTCATCCATTAGAATGCTACCTATATTTGTTCCAGGGGAGGGTTTACTGCCACACGCAGTGTTTTCTAGCACTAGGCCTCTTGAGACTCTCAGCCAGAAACTGTCACGGTCCAGTATGAACTCTCTCTCTCTCTTTTTAATTTAAATTACAAATAAAATAAAAATTAAATAGGGGAAATAAATGTGAAAAAAAAAGGGTTTTATACTGTATAAACTGTATTTTCTATCACCCTACACCTAAACCGAAAACGTTCTCCATTTTTACTTTCTTTAAAAACCTTATTCTGTATTAAAAGCTTTTGTACCCATGGGGACCTCAATTTAGGTCCCCACCGTGAAACAAGTCCTGGTTGGGACCTAAATTGTGCAGAAGAAGCACTTACACATTACACACTTAAACATTATCGTGGTGTTAAATTGTGAAGGTTAAAAAAAAAAGAAGGAAAAAGTTACTTCATGGACAGGTGCAGTAAATTTTATTTACTTCTTACACTCATAAGGGTTAAAGGTTCTTTATCGGCATCAGTGGCGTTTGTAAACTAAACACACTCAGAATCATTTAAATGTGCTGATATGCTAGAAACAACAACTATTATTAAAATCATTATTATCTATGTTGAAATTAATTATGTGTAGAATCTGGAAGTGTTGTATTAAAGATGAAGATATATAAATATTACAGTAAAATATATGTAATAAAAGCCTATAAAATTAGATAAAATGCATACTTGAGCCCTACGGATACCTGGATATCCACATTTGGCAGCTCCTTCAAATTGCTTCTGGTGGGAGTTATCAGGAAATTGTAGCTAGCTGTAGATTTTATCTGTCTTTTGAAAACTCAGAGCACAGAGACAACATTACCAAGAAACTCTGCAACGCTCTACAGCTTGGTGCCATGCCAGTGGTGCCGGGCTCATCTAGAACAGAAATACAGTATGAGAGTTTTATCCCTGAGATGCATTTATCTACGTCAATGACTTCCCCTCTGTGAGAGCTCTAGCGAAGTATCTCCTTTTGAGCAGACATGAGGCGCAGTACAGCCGGTACTTCAACTGGAGGCGACATTTTGAAGTGAAAATCAGTTTATTCCCTGCTGAGCACGCTTGCTACAGCTGTGATTACATCAGGCGACAAGTGCTCACAGAGCCTTACTAGTGAGGGATTACAGGAGCCATGCTCCTAAAAACTCACTTAAACCCATCAGTATATTTAACTCATGCTTATTTGTTAAGCTACTCAAAGGTATTAGCTGTTTTTGAAAGTAGCCTACATGAGAATGATAAATTTGGTAGAATAACAAAATCAATTCCTTGCGTCAACGAATCATTCTATTGAGTCGGTTCAGTAAAACGTATCATAGATTTGTAAACAATTCTTTTAGGTCTGACAGATTTCACTCGCGCTGTGCATTGTTTGGAGTGATTTCTCTTTCTTACAGTAACATGATACTTGAGCACACAGTAAACTTTTGCTTAAAGTCCATTGAAATCGACATATACATCCTGTAAACACTTGAAAAAGTTAACACACATTTCTACTACAGGTAAAAGAATAAATACATAAAAAATCAAGACAGTATCAAAACAAGTACATACCACTACAAGTCAATGGTAGTACCATGGTATTCTTTAAAGGAAATTGTCTTAACTGTTAAATATAAATAGTTTTAATGTCATGTACTGTATCTCAAAGTAGCCTATCAGTGGTCCATATCATGGTACTTTGACAAGCTAATTGTTATACTGTGTCAGGCCTACAATATCTTTGATATGTTACCCTGGACATTCTTAAGGGTCGCAGTAGAAGTTGTCCATATTAAGTTCTAAGCAATGCATATAAAAAAAAAAAATAATTAAAATATTTTCGTGGACTGTCCTACTACATTACATAACGTTTTCTTTGAAAGAACTTCATTATATTTACAAGGAAAAATGGGCATCTGTGCATTTATTAGATCTTATATATCCTATATCATGTTGTAAGAAACATTTTATTCTCATTAACTTTAATGTAATTTGATTACCATGTAATATTACTGTACTTGCAACAAAGATGAGAAGACGAGAGTGAAAGGGCCTGTTGTTATAACATAAGTTACCACTGGGTGCTGCTGTGTCTCCATCCTCTCAGCATTGGGCCGAAACAACTGGACTGAAATGAACATGATGTGTTTCCAAACACAAGGGAATAACTTCTGTTTATTACACTTCAGTGTACAAGTTGAGCAATAACACAGACTCTCTGTTGCTATTCAGTGGTATATGACAAACAAACATGATATTTTTATGCTACTAATTCACTGGCTGCATTTTGGCATTGCATATGCTTCAGCAAGACCTTCCTAATTAGGCCCCATGCATGAAATTAATGAGTTTAAAGAAAACTTGTTACAGTCAAAATGGCAACGCTGCTATTTATTTGAAAGGAATTGGACTTATGGGTATTATGGTATATGGAAAGCCCTGCTACTTAAACATAACGAGTGGCTGGTGGTAAAACGAGAGAAATATTGGAGAAGGCTGTGTGTCTCCCTTTAGTTAGCTGGGCCAACCTGGGTGTGATTATGTAAAAGCACTATTCACATGGACAAGTGGTTTGCAGTGCCAAAATTTCCAATTTCTGGCAACATGAGCAACAGTGACCCAGGCAACAAACTGGAGCCCATTTTGTCAATGCAAATGCTCCAATGAGACAATTTTTTTCTTCACTGCAAATGCGTGACTTCAGCTTAGTTTAATGGCAGCACTGTAATTTGTCATGTTGGGCTGCTAACAATACAGTAGATATGATACATGCACAGATTTTCATCAGTTAGAATGAATTCTGTTTGATTTCAGATTGCCAAAGATCTGTTTATGTAAACCCTAAATTATTTGCAATATTAATTTACACATTCATTACATGTATTCCCAAGACAGTTTGATCATATAAAGTCCCCAGTCATTCAAAACTGGAAAAGCTGTAAGTATAATTGTCTTTTAAACAAATTATTAAATAACCTTTGGTAACACTTCAGAATAGGGGGTTAGAATAATGCATTAGTTAAGCATTAATTAATGGTTTATTTGTTCACAATTAATCATTAGTTGGGCAAAAACACACTACTAATTAATTATTAAAATGTTAAGTTAATCATTAATTACTTGTGTGTTTTTGCTCAACTAATGCTTAATTGTTAACAAATTAACCATTAATTAATGCTTAACTAATGCATTATTCTGGCCCCCTATTCTGAAGTGTTACCTAACCTTTTGATAGCATATCTAAAATGAAAACTTTTCTGTTTTTTGGAAATATTTAATAAATATCCAAGTCTTCCCCACTGACCAGTTTGTAAGACCTAAATAACATGACTTTTGTGTGATGTATAACATTGTTGGCACTGGGCAAATTTCATTCGGATCGATGGAGGTGTTTATGTCAAGGCTTTTCAGTCCATTTGAGCCATCAAACTGATTTTTAGATGTAACAGAATGCTGCAAAATATACCAAAATATAACAAATTTGAAGAATGTCTAAATGTTTGACTTTATTTATTTATTGTGCGTCATTGGAATCTAAACTGGCAATCAGAATTCAAGTGGTAAAATTCAAACGATACCCAACCCTGGCAACTGCTATTTAATATTTCATATATTTCCATAAACATTGTCTAAAATATATTTGGAGGTAAAAACCTGACTTGACTTAACTTGACCGTGCAGTAGCTTGATTTTAACTGCCTTTGTAAATGTACATTCGAAAGCAAAAGTAAAAAAAAAAAAAAAAAAAGACAAACAATTATTAAGAAATTGCAAACAACATTAAATGAAACATGAAGTGTACTTAATGTACACTGTACATTAATGTGAATTAATGTACATGTTAATTTGTGTACTTAATGTAAATGCCTACACTATTGTAGTTAAAGGTCTTTCACATGAAGGACGATAACTATGAAGATAACAATAAAGTTATAGTTCTAAAAATCGTTCCAGATATTAAAGAACAGAGTTCACACCACAGCAATAATGATAAAGTCACAGTGAAACAATATCGTTGGAATTACTTTTTTTTTAGCTGATGAACAATAAAATCATTGACACACAATGAGAATCAATCCTGCTATAACAAGCTCGAGAATTACAAGCGGCAGCTTAGAATAAACTGACGAAATGGCAACACAACTGAAATGATCCAGATCTAGAAACATACTAAAAACCTCGGTAAAACAGTCCATGTGACATCAGTGAATCAACTTCAGTTTTGCGATGCTAGGAGAATACCTTTTTTCGCAATAAAACCGAAATAACATAATTTAACTTTACCATTCTTCTCCCGTAACTTCATCTCTAAAATGGCGGAAGACATATCCCAACGTAAGTGTACGCTTTTTTCTAGGCGCAAACAGCAGCAGATTACGCACATGCCTTCATGCGGATGTAAACAAGGCTGATTACGTCAAATACGTTAAAGCCTGCGTATGGGTTGCTTTGTGATAGTCTCTAAAGTGGCAGAAGACGTAAGTCGGGGGGAGAAAAAAAAGTATTCTCGTAGCACGGCAAAACTAAAGTTCATCCACTGATGTTACATAGTTTTTTTAGTACGTTTCTGGATCTGGGATCGTTTCAGTTATGTTATTGTCTATGGAGGGTCTGATGGCCACCAGTGAACGATATGGTCTGTTTATTATAAGATCAAGCGCGTCTATACCGCTTTAAATTCTCAAGGGTGTGAGACCAGGTTTGCTTCAGATTGGCTGTTAATGTTTCTATCGTTCAACAGCTGGAAAAAATCGTTCTGAAAATTATTCCAATGACAACGTTGCTCTGTCCTTTATCGTTATAGTTGTGGTGTGAACACTGAGAACGAATTTTAGAACTGTATCTTTATCGTAATCGTGCTTTGGGTGCACAGGGCTTTACAGAGTCTACCAGCAGGAGCCAAATTGTAGCTAGCCAAACTCTGACCCCCTGCATACTATAGTACATATAAACAATCTAGATCATTCCCAGTATTAACAATGAGGTTGTGCTTGATTATAATACGCACAATCTAGTTGAGTTGCATCATGTTGTGCTGCTCACCCGCAGCGTAGACAGTCTGTGAGGTATACGACTCTGTTAATGCCCTAAAAACAAAACGCTGGTGATTTCACACTATTGCACCCAAGGCCATCACCTATCACCCTCTTCTCTTTTTATCGCTCTCTCCGTCTCTCGTTTTCCCTCCTCCATTGCATCACTCTCTAAATTATTAAGCTCTGTCATTCTTTCCGAGGGAATCCGTCTCTCATCAGGTCTGTAGGCCATCTCATCTGCTTCACCGCTCTTTCACCTCAAGCGCCAACACTCACGACGTCGCTTCCTGACAGACAGGAAATCGCTCACATCGCGGCCCTCGCAGACACATTGTACACACACTCGTACCTTTTTCTGTTCTTGGCACACATTCATTTCATCAGTGCTGGGGAGTAACTAACTCAAAGCAGCAATGCTAGCAACTTTTAACATTTTCAGTAGCATGACATTTGCTCAGTTGATTTTAAAACAGTGTAGCTTTTCTAGTAACAAGGTGGTTTGGTTTGGTTTTTGTTGTATTAGAATATTTGGACAAAATGCTACATACCATTAAAATATGGAAGCATCACAGTTAAAATAGAGTAGAGAGTACATCATGACTTCATTTAAACTATAGTGTTGTTTAATATAT
>JAUMHG010000035.1:4776535-4809074 GCA_032359395.1 Enteromius anoplus
CCCCATGCGTCTTAGCAGACGCAGTACTCGTTCCATGTCTCAGGGAACAGGGGTTACGGAAGTAACCCTTACGTTATATTACATAGGATGTAGGTGAGAATATACTAGTCTGGCAAGAACCGATTTTTGTTAACAGCAAAAGAAAACTCCTTTTGGTTTATATTTATGTCCTTCTAAATTTTTCTTCACAAGTTCTTGTTTTGTATTTCTAATTCGTGACTAGGGCTTCATTTTGCTCTCTCCATGTTTGTCACTTGTCACCAGAGCTTACACTATACGTCTATGTCTACAAAACAAGACAAAAAAAACACATCACTCGCATTTATAATGCTGTTTAATATTATATAACAAATTATAATTCTGGAATTTATAACTCAGACCCACAGCACAAGCAGAGGTTAGGTTTACTGCGTTTACTGTGAACTGAGTCGCTCTGAAACCCTGAAACCATTGACCTAAGCTTGGATCACAATCTGTGTCTTATTTTTATTACAAGAAAGGCGTTTATTTAGACGTAGAACCTTCACTTTTTACGACCACTACACATGGGAGGCGTTTCAGGCTTGCACTTCACCTTCACCTTAGTGACAGGCACAAGTGTTGAAAAGGTACAGTTGCCAAAGAGCTTCAGTAGATCAACATTAAATGGCAAATAGTAGAAGATCATACCAGCGAGCGAATAACACAGCGTCAAAGCATGTTATATGTATCACATTTTAATGGACTAAAATATGCTGCTGGTACAGTATGGTGGTCTTCATAATATGGCTGTAACATACGTTGGTTAAAGTTAAACAAAAGAAAAAAGACCCTTTTTTACCTGGTCCAAAACAGTGAGCCTATTTGGTGCATGTCTCTTTAATAATGCTGCTCATTCTGCCTTCCTTCTCTGTTGTGTATTCGTATCACAATATCACAACGCAATGCATACGCACGTTTTATCGTATCTGACGTCGGGAGAGAAGAATGGTTGAGTAAATGATGTTATTTTTGTTTTCTTTGCACAAAAAAGTATTCTCGTAGCAACACAAGGGTGAGTAATTAATGACGGAATTTTCATTTTTGGGTAAATGTTACGTGTATCTGTTTGACGCTTATATTTTGAGCCCCTAGGTGGTGTTGATGAGTGTCATGACATCATCAAGGATTCTGGTTATAAAGGCTGAGAGGCAACAGTGGCAAGCAGTTGACCTGGAAGACTTAATTTTTTATTAGTTTTTATTAGTATTTATTCATTTTTTTGTTGTCATTACTCATAAATATTCTATGTCAATTGTTGTGTATAATTTGATTTGAACTTTGTGAACTTCGTTCTAACAATAAATGGAGACATGATGAAAAACACATCAGCTGTTGTGACTCTTTTATGTTCGGCTTGTATCATTTAGTTGAACTAAGAAGGAAGGAAGTTAAAGTGGAGAGCAAAAAGGGCCTGTTCCTGTGCCACGTGCTGATGTGGAGAGGTGGAGGGAATAGGGTGATCTGGTCCAGGTTATTAGTTAGGCTCTGTTAGACCATGTAATAGTCTCACAGCGCAACAGGGACGCACTGTTCCAGGGCCATACTCATCCCTGTATGACACCAAGATATGGATGATAGTCCACACGACATAACAGCTTCTAACACACATTTACACACATAATCTACGGACAGGCAACTGTGCACGTGTGTATGAGTGTGTGCCTGAGTGCGAGAGTTCGCCACTGCTGCAGCATGTTTGCATATGTGCTGAACAGGCTGTTTCTGCCCTTAAAAGCTACTGTATTTTTTTCTCTCTCTTTCTCTCTCTTCCATTCCATTTCTTTATTGCTCTCCTCCTCCTCATCTCTCTCACACTCAGCTCCGGTCAATGAAAACAGCACGGTGTCAAAAGGCACCTTATATAGTGGAAAAAAAGAGATCCTTCACTGCTCTCGGTCTGCCGGCGATGCCTGATCTTCTACAAGAAGAACTGAAGGGCTATTCGAGGCAGGAATGGGTTGGAAGTAAATTGACCCATTTTTAAGCCCCACCTTTAAAATGCTGTCTATTCCAGTTATCTGCCTCTGTGACTATTGATTTCCACCATCTTATCAGACCAACTTTCATGTGCATTTGGATGGTTTTAAACGCAAAAAATTTTGGGGACTGTTTTGCCTTTTTCTTTTTGAATTTTTGATTTAAGAGTACTTATTAACAACTTAATCAGATTAATTGCATGATATGTTAATTATTTTTTATTAGTTTTTTGTATCTCACAAAAAAAAAATTCTTCAACAGTATCTGTTCATCAACATCTCGTGCTACCAGTATCACATTTTTAAGAGGGTTAGTTAATCTAATAATAAAAATCCTTTTTATCATTTATACATGCTTTTCCATGATGTTCTCAGTTAATTTTTTAAAAAAACTAATCAAAATATAGTCTAAATTTTACTTATAATAGTGACATACACACCGTAATTCTTTGGCCTATTTAACATTTTGGATTTAAGACCATTTATTAACATCTTAATCAGATAAATGGCATGATATGCTAATTATTTGTCATTCATCTTTTTGTATCTCACCAAAAAATTACACATTATTATCACTTTCACATTATTAAGGATTACAATTTTCTCATCATTTACTTTACCCACATGCTGTCCCAGATTTTCCCAGTTAAACAAAACAAATCCAGATGTTGAGACTCTAAAAAACAAAGGGGTCGAGTTTATGCTTGACTTAAATGTGTTGTGAACGATGACGCAAACAGTCATATAAAGGAATTATGAAATGCTATAGTCACAATACATTTATGGCACACTTGACTTTGCAGTGTTTTGGCCAAAAGCAGTGGAAACATGAAACTGGACATGATCAATTGCTCTAATGTTTATTGCATTATTCTTGCAATAATAAATCACACTAATTCATTCCCTCGAACTGAATTAATGTTAATATCTTAATTAACTGAATTAATTTCCACATCGATTCAGACCACAATGGAGGTGCTGGTAGCTATAGAATGAAAGTGAATGTGTTGTAGAAACGTTAGGAAAAGTTCTGTTCACCAACACTAATGTTATCATTCGTAATCACTGTCAAAAGAGGTTTTCTCTTTCCTGTGAGAAGCGCTTGCCACGTTTTGCAGTCACTGCAGTTTTTAATCACGTTAGTGCATAATTTAACAATTTCTTTAAAGAAAAACGGCAGATAAAAATGCTTTGCAATGTCGCAATTCATCTCAGCCCATGTAAGAATAAAGCCCATTAAATTTTTACCACTTTAAGCACATTTTACCACAAAATGTTTTTTTTAAGTTTCACCGTGCGAGCAACAAGCAATGGGGCAGAGCTTTGCGTGGGTCAATTACAGCGAGCTCAGAACGGCCCGATACCAGGCGCAGTGATTCTCATGAAGAGCCCAAGACGGAAAGAAATATAAAATCACAGCGGCCCACTTAATCAACAATTATGGGAGAAAATTGCTCCTCTCCATTATAGGAGATTGGTGTTGGAGTAAAAATAGGAAGATTAGGCTTATTAGATGAACCAGGGCCAGAAGGGGGGTCTGCGCCCAGGCAGATAGGCCGTCTCTCCCCGAGAAACCAGACAGCGTGGCCTCCAAGTGAACATCCACTGCTTGAGACAAGTGGAGAGTGTTCCAGTGACTCACGCCAGGAGAGCCGCTCAAGTAAAGCTTCTTACAACCAGTGAACCGTCTGCCCTGTTAGATAGATAGACGGATACAGAGACAGAGAGGCTCATTGGGGTAATATCAGCACTCTGTTGGTGCCAGTTTCCCTCGCAAGATGAGCCCTGGTTATGATAGTGCTATTGTGGGCTACACCAGGATGGAGTGGGCTAAATTGATCTTGGCTAGCAATTTTGCAAGTGAGAGTGTATTACATGATGGTAAAAGCATTCTTGGACTTGCCACTGAGGATGGTTGACAGCGGACGTCTGTGTGTTGTGAGAGTGTATTTTGGGTCGCACCCTATATATGTATCTCTCTCTTGCATACAGACGCACCCCACGCATCCCCCACAGCATACAAACAACCCTTGGGCCCATTTGACTGCGCCATAAAATAGCATTGTTTAAAGAGAGCAAATAGATCAAATGAATGAATAAACACGACTCCCGTCTGCGTGTTTTATGTGGCGTCCTTTTTCGATTTGTTTTTGCCTACATGAAGCACTGGCTGGAGGTCTCAGAGCCACAGCCAAAAGCTTCCCTGCATGGGTGTGGAAGTGCTCCGGGCTTCATTAAACACACACAAACACACACACGCTGCACTGTGAGCCCCCCTTGTCTCTAGCGCTGGTGTATATCTGTCAAATTTGGAGATGAGCAGCCAGTGAGAGAGAGAAAGAGAGATGGAAAGGCAAAGGGAAATGGAAAGAAAAATCAGTTTTAGGCATCATACATTTGGGAATCCTCCAAAGATATATTTTTTTACATCAAAGAAAAGGCTATCCTATAATGTGGTTCAACAAACCTAGATCCAAGAAGGTGGACTAAGTGAGAGTTTGTTGTAAATATACCTCTAATACTGAATGTAACGATAATGGACTGTGTTATCCAATAATTGTGTGTGGTGTATTTTTATGCCTCTGATGCAAAATGTATTGATTGTTATGTAAGAAGAATCACATGAAACGAGCAGAGGTGTGTAGGAAATTAGTTACCAGAGACAACACTCTGTTATACAGTTAATCATTAAGCAACAATGTATGCCCTGCTATTGGCTTGAGAATAAAGTTTTCCAGATCACAACATGGCAGTTACCCACTAGTTGAATGTTACGTCTTTTTCATACTTATTAATGGTTTAGTTCACACAAAAATGAAAATCCTGTTATTATTTACTCCCCCTCAAGCTCTTCCAAACCTGAATTTTCAACACAGTCTCACGACCAATTCGTACGTAGTTGTACAAAGTCCCAAATTCGTGCTAATTCGTAAGACCTCACTCGTGCGATTTTGTACGATTTGTCTATAACCCCCGGACGGGTAGGTTTAGGGGCGGGGTAAGGTTTAGGTCATTCATACAAATTCGTAAGAATTGGCAACTCGTAAAAAACTCGTACATACGATTTAGGAGAAAACATATGAGGTGTTGTGAGTTGTACGAATTTGTACAAATTAGCCACCTTGTAAAATATGTATGAACTGCCATGAGGTCAGGTTGGAATTTCTGATGAGACCAAAAGTATATGTTTTGAAGAATGTAGATAACCAAACTGTTGAACCATTGCAAAAATCCACGGCGCTTAGTTACTGTCGCTACATCCGACAAGCTTTGGGGAAACGAAGACTCTGCAGTTATTCAAACAACAAAATACCACTGTCATGACAGATCACCGTTCTGTACCTCAGTTCAAGAGGCACGTTAACCGATAATCTCTTCTTATTTATTTAAGTTAAAACACAAAATAAACATCAGAAGAAATACACATAATTTTTAAAGTTCCGGTCCAACTTAGAGGCAGGAAAACTCACACAACTTTTATTCCTTTTCACACAAAAGTATGATTTACAGGTACATTTTCGTAGCCTGGCCTCCGTGACTATAAAGCTCATACAAGCTTAGTCTGGCCAAGCTGCCTTGCTACCGGCCTTCTTGGAGGCGGCTTAACCTGCGTCCTCAGATGCCTCTGTATACTACTCTACGAATCTACAACCAATCAAACCACTCATTCCGATGACGTATGCGTAGCAATGGAACCTGAAGCCACCGTAACCAATTGTAGCTAGTCTTATTAAAGCAGTAGAAAATGTCTTTACTTACTTTAATTACTTCTGCTCCGTTTTCAAAGAAAACCTGTCATGAAAATTTCTCAAAACAGCTGCAACAGCAGAGTCGAACGATTCGTTGCTGCTCCGTACACGCCATGTTTGAACGCCGCAGAACTGCTGCGTCATCGCGTTACACCCGCCTCAGTCGTGCCTCGGGTGGGGGAGCTCGTGTCTCATTGGTTCCTACTTTTTTGAGTATCTGAAATGCTCTAAAACGGCAGCTTGGCCAGACTGACTTTGCTCGCGAAATTGAATGTAGCGTCACAGGAAGTATGGGCAGGCCCAGGCTAACATTTTCAATTAATAAAGGCTAATTGTAGCAACGTTCGTAGAACGGGAAGAAGGAGGCGGGAACCGGTAAACATTAAGACTTTAGTAAAGTGGCAGCCCCTCACAGATGACTGCTGCACACAAAACATAAACAAAAGCCCAGGCCTGGTCCTCTTTCATCTTCCACTGTCTCTCTTCCTTTTATTCTTATGGAGCTCCTCCGTGAGACTCCAAACCGGTGAGTGCCGCAGGTGTCGCTCATTAACATTCAACTCCATCAACTGAATGAAGCTCCCACGGCTCTCGGCCCCGCCCCACTCACTACACTAATTTTCACACAATTAGTCGCAGAATGTTATGTTATGACTTTTTAACATCCTTCACAATTTGCAAACTGATACTTTTGAACATTGTCATCACATAAACAGCTTCATATGTATGAGTTTTGTAGTTCAGTAGCTCAGGTGATACAATGTTCCACTTATGGTGAAAAGCACTGGTTTGAATCCCGCGTAAGACGGTTAGAAAACAAAACAGCTCAAATCAGCACAAGGAAGTAAAAATAGCATTGCTGCGTCAGCAGATGCTTTTTAACGTTACTTTTGCATATGTTAACACTATTAGGTATGTTTAGGTTTGGGTTTGGTTTAAGGGATATTTCCAACGTGATATGGCATTAATCTTTAGCGACACTCACTGGACATTTGAATTCTGAACAGTTACAAAACGTACCTCGGGCAGCATTATAAAACACTGCAATACACTTGTGCCACGGTTCCATATTAAACGTGTGTTTAAGCGCCACTCTCTAGACATTTCACTTTGAAACTACGGCGAAACTTGCAGTAAGGTGTATAATTACTGGGTCGCAAAAAATGTATGTAGAGACACGTATTTCCAATGAGCGTGGGTTGACCAAATCTATCCTTTCTGGTTTGTTCGTCAGACAAAATGGCAGATTTAATGTTATGATTCATCAGATCACCTGTCAATCAAACTCCTGGTGAAGGGTCAGTTGCTGGTTGCTTAAAGTCACATTTTCTTACATCCGAGAGAGACTGGTAGAGGCACACTCCTAGTCCCCCTAGATCCTCGCACTGAATGAAGCAAGTTGAGATGGTCCAGATGATGCTTCTCAAGCTTGTTAAGATGGGAAAAGACCCCAGGGTAGACATAGGATGTGCTAGAGGGGTTATATCTCCCGACTGGCCTCAAAACACCTTCGGGACCCCTGGAAGGACCTGATGGAAATTGCCAGGGTTGTGTGGGTGGCCCTACTTTTACCTGGATAATCAAACTTCACCCAGAGTGATGACACTTTTCCACACAAGATGTTTTTATTATTTTTCCATGTTTGGGCAAAAACAAATCATATAGGACGATTGCTCATTTACATTAACCATAACTTCAGTCTTGTTCCACTAAGGGCTCTCAAAGGAGACTGATCACATGAGTGAGAGAGATTTTCTTTCATTGGTAGGTGCTAATTCTAATTGCTGCTTATCTACGAGTGTATGGGTGGCTCGTGGTTGTGATTGAGGAGTTGTTGATAGCTGATGCCTCTACTCTTTCTGAACCTTAAGAAAGTCATATTTCACCCCCAAAATGACAGTAAAATATTACATTTGTGCAAGAATTTAATGAAGAACCATTTTAGCGCCATTAAGATTTTTGCATAATTGTTTTTATGACAATTAACCACATTTCTCCCCAAATTATCATTACTGTAATGATTTCATAAAAAAGGCCACTATTTTCAGTGATGATTCACATTAGTTTCACATTACATGTCATGCAGCAGTTCATTAAATTTATCCGTATAAATTAAAAGCAGTGCAACAAATACATTTAAAACATGTGTTGTATACTGCGGATAGAATAGAGATCTATAAAGATATCTGAATTTTCTTTCAAAATTTATATCTTATTTCTGTCTTTTAAGTATGACCCGAACATGCTCCTGACAAGTATTCTGTGAATTACTCATCTACACCCTTTAGTTATACCTCCGTTTTCTCCCTCTCTTTTCCACATCTCTCCTTCTTTTAAAAATGTATATATTTTTCGTCCTTCTCGATTTCCCAGTCTTTCCATTCTTCTTCCTTCTCTCTCTCTCTTTCTCCGTCTCAGCTCTGGGCCTCTGGGATCTCATTAAGCCACTAACTTCAAATAAATAAAACAAACTGCTGAGACAAAATGAGCGATGTATGAAAAAAAGAGAGCCTTGCTTATAATGAGCTTTTCATTTCTCTCTCTCTTTCGCTCTCTCTCTTTCTCGGCCATCCCCTTCCCTCTGTCTCTTTGCCTGCCTCTGTCAATTCATTCCATTTCAGACGGGCATTATTGGCACGACAGAGGCATTGTGGCATCACCAGAGCTTTTAGAAACAGACAAAACAAAAAAAATTGCACATTATAGTCATCTCTGGAAGTCCGCTCCCCATATCCTTGCCCCTGTTCTGCCAGCGTGTAATCACATCGGCAAGTGAGAGAACACGCTCCCCCTCCTCCCTCTTTCTTTTCCCATTTTCTCTGTCGTCTAAGAAAGCCTTTTCTCCCTCTGTTGTCCATCTGCGCCATCTGACAGTAATGCTGGAGCAGTGCGTCCCATTAGACCTATACAAACTACCAAACAGCAGCCTAAAACCAGTGGCATTTTCTCTGATGAAGCAAAAGAGACAGTGCCTTCGCAAAAGCATTGGATCAGCAAATACAATAATAAAGTAAAACAAATAATGTATAGCTCCCTATCTTTTTGTTGTTGTTGTGAAGTTACAATACGTTGTCCAAGAGTGACACCAAAGGGGCAGCGTTTAATTGCTTCTTAAGATGCTTGAGCATGGTGTGACCGTAAGAAAACAAAACTCCTGTTATAGCTGGAGAGAACTGTCTTTTAGAAATCCCATTCATCTTAAAGGCAGTTGTCTGGCTGGCACAGGACCTCCTGAGATTACTTGAATTGTAAATGTCAAGTCACTCATCATTCTGTGATAGCTGACTGGCTGCTAAATAACCTCAAAAACACTTTTTTGAATGGTCATAAATGGAGGAATATGCTATTTTAACCATATATTCAGTTCATGTAACACGAGGGGTTAATGGAGCCACGCAAACCATCCAAAACTTGACCCCATTGGGAGCAGCAGAATTTTGGTGTCTCCTGAGGATTTATTATCTAATGGTTTGAAAAGAAGGTGCCTGTTAATATAATAGCTGGAGTGCAGAGATACGAGAGACATGGATTATAATAAATGGTTGCTTGCTGGATACCGATGGGAATGGCATGGAGCAGTGCAACGAATTTGATTAATGATTCTGGTTTCACAACTGTTCAATTAATTATTCTTTTTATACTTTTGTGGAGGAAATATTTGGAAAAGAAATTCCCTTTAGCGGATTTTTCCAACTGATAAGATAGCAGGGAGGCAGCATATATGCAGTACAATCAACTATAACATTAGCATATTGCCCGCCCACTTGTTAGTCTTGGTCTGAATGAAAATGCAAATTCATTCTTTGCCACTAGGTAACGCTTTTGTAGCGATAAAAGCTCACAAACACTTCTCAAATCGACCAAACACACCAGAAGAATTTGGAAAAAATTAACCGTTAAACGAATAAAAATAAATGCATATTATAAGAAATTCTAAGTGTGTTTTGTTCTTGCATGCATGTCAACCTGTGGTCTGGGACTTTCATGACCCATAACTTTTTTGTTAATGTAACTGACTGTGAATAACAGCCAGTATTTTGTTTATCATCTTAATTGTTGATAGTGCAAGGTAAATACCTTTTATGCTACAAACCATGTAAGCATCAAATGGAACTTGAATATGAATTTACAGTGCAGACAGAGGCCTTTGCTTCCTCATTTGAGAAGTCTACCAAATGCCACTGCCTAAAACACCCCCCTGCTCAACCTGTCATTATTGCCTCTGCCTGTCTTTCTCTTTGTAGAGTGTACGAGGCTAGATCCTGACCTGCCTCTCTTCACTCTGGCTCTGGGTTGGAGTAATAATCTTGAGTGTGTATGATGGGGCGGCTTGCGGAGAAGGCCAACCAACCCGACACCCCCGCCAACACTTCACATGTGTTTGGCCGGCCCTGAAAAACTACTTGAAGAGCCGAGAGGTCAGATGAGTGCTCCGATGAGATGCATCAAGGGAAAAGATCTGATTATTTTCAATCGATCAAAAACCAGTGAAAGAGCACCTCGTAAAATCCACGACAGTGTTCCACGGCACTCTAAAGACCAGCGTAGGAGAGCTCAGAGGAGTGGCAGCAAGAGAAAGAGAGAGAAAGAAAAGCAACAAAAGTGGCAGGATAAAAGAAATCTTGATTTTGTATGAGACAGTATTGATTTTTTTACCACTAGGTTGCCCACGAGCACCCTTTCTGTTATTAGTTTAGAGAAGGGAGAAAAAAAAAAGAAAACGGCATATATACGAAAGAGAGAGACAGAAAGACAAAGAGAAGGGAGTGCAGGATGAGAAGAGCAAAAGAAGAAAATGAGACGGGCAGCAGAAAAAGTTGGAGAGGGCACTGAGAGCAAAAAATGAAAGACATGTGAAAGAAATACAGTTCATAAATGCTGTTCGGTATACAAATTTTCTGTATTCATGGAGTACCTGGAGACCTGCTACAGTACGTTAGCAAAAATGTGCAGTGTACAATCAGAGCATACAGTGTACCCTGTCCCACAATGCAGTGTGCTTGTCTCTTCATGACACAAATGACCAGCCCGTCCCTTTAGTTTCTGCCATGTACACAAGCTCCTGAATGAAGCTTGTCCGTGAGACAAGAGACAGATCTAAGTCTTTGAAGGTCCATGTCACAGTCATTGGGCCACTCTTGTCCATATTGTAATTATGACACTACAGAGGTTGAGCTGCTGACTTCCTTGTCCTGAACCTAAAGAAGCATGTTGGATCAAGCCCCATACCTAGACCAAACCTTCTAGACCAAACTCCCCTTTCAGTTTCTTCTCATACTTACCGTACTGTTACTTACCGTACTGTATGTACAAGTCAGGAGGCGAGAGTTGGTAATTTGCATTCTTTTTTAATTGGATGGCTTTAAAAGGGATGCAAAATTCACTTTACAAGTTTTCTAAACATAAATGTGTGTTGGGAGAGTGTGTATACACCTGTCCTATAATGATATATGTATTTAAAATCCCTATTTTAAAATCCTCTTTCTCAAATTAGGCTGTTCCTATGGCAATGACGTAGTCTGCACAGGTCACTCCCGCAATTGACAAGGCCGTCTTATCTTAGACCCGGTCCGATCACCCGAGTGATCTGTCAATAAGTTTGTCATTGAGTCGTCTCTGGAGCAGGGATACAACGAGAGAGAAGATGAGATGTTTCCGATTAAGCATTTGGGGACCTCCTTGGTTAATATTGGGTTACGGCTACCTTCCAGCAGAATTCAGTTGCAACCGTGCTCTAACACACCTGCCTTTTATTTTCTAGTGCAGTGGTTTTCAATCCTAGTCCTGGAGACCCACTGAACTACACATTTCTATTTTATCTGACACACTCAGCTGAGTTTGTGGAGTCCTTTCCTAATGAGCTGATGATCTGACTGAGGTGTGTTAGATAAGGGAGACGTGGCTCCTCAGTCTCACGTTTGAAAACCAGTGTTCTAATGATTTCGAACACCTTGATTTGCTGCTTTGGATCAATTTGATTAGGGTTGGAACTAAACTCTGCAGGATCGGCTATTCCTGGTTCTGTTCTGACTTGCCTCAACACATCTGTTTGGAAGTTTATAGTCATTAGAAGCTCTCAATCAGCTTTGTTTACGTGTGTTTAATTGGGGTTGCTGGACTAAACACCCCGACATTTCCCGGTCTCACCTGGTTCAAGCTACCAAAGCTGACCTTAATGTCCGGAATGTGATCGAGGGCAGGGGAGGTGGAGGGGGAAACCCGGTTTGAGAGTATTGCTGGTTGTAGATGCTGGGATTATGAGAGATTAGAGCAGTGATTACACAATGTCTTCGCTCTAATGAGTCGCAGTGTTTGTTCATCTTATCATCCCTCATGCACCCGATCCCTACACGATCTCTGATATGAGATAATACAGGATTAAAGCCCCAGAGAGAGAAGGATGACTGTACAGTGCATTCCCATGTTTCCCCTGGCAGGCATTAGCCAAATCTGCACCAAGATGCATTACTGTGACCCCCTCACCAGGCCCTCAAAAAAATCAAAGGACCCTGATAAACATAATTTGGTCAGTACCGGTTTAGTGCTGGACCAATATAGCTATGCGCTTATTCTGGTTATGCAGTTTAAGTAAAGTAATGCTGATTTAGCTAGAGTCTATAAAAAGCTCGGTGGGAACACAATCAGGTGTATCCATTGCTGGGAACCAGCATTCAAATTAAAACACTTCTTGTTGACTTGCTCACCAGTACAACAGCTACATTTACCCAACTAACCTATTCGACTACAGTGAAATACCCAGATTAGTAGATACTGCTACTATTCATGTTCATTCCAAAATACCATTAAAAATGGATTGTCTCTTTGAATTGATATCCTTTTAAGTTATTTGAAAAGGCTGTCTGACATTGCTAATGCAATTTCTATTCAAAACGCATTTCACTCTGCAGGATTTGGAGTCACAGACAGGTCTAGATATTTAAACTGCTGCATACCTCTTGGGCATCTGTGACACATTACGCTTCCTTCAGATTGTGTCTTTAAAAATGCACACTCATCAGTTTTGAGCAACATTAACTGTCCACGAATGGAAAATATGGGCTAAATCTTTGTACAGAAAACATAGCATAACTGTTCCGGTAGTTTGTTGGTTGTTTTTTGTGTTCACTCAAATGGACAGATGCACTTACCTTTTATCTGTGCAGTTTGATGTAACTTCTATCCACAAGCAGTTTTGGGTCAGCAGTAAGTTAACAGAACTTACTAATTCTTTGACTGCAGACTTAGAACACCGAATTGTTAATCCTTCAGCATTTATCAAGAACAGAACGGATACAAAACATTTTTTTGGCAATGTAACAACTTCGTAAACCAGCTAGAGCTGATCTGCAGACACTTCAACAATGGTTTATATATATATATATATATATATATATAGAGAGAGAGAGAGAGAGAGAGAGAGAGAGAGAGACGGAGAGAGAGAGAGAGAGAGATAGAGAGAGAGAGAGAGAGAGGGAGAGAGATTAGAGATTTGCTACAGGAAAAAAATTTAATTAATGAGTAACAATAAATTTCTGTAAAATTTAGAGGGTAAAAATGTAAACTGACATTTTATTTCATATTTTGTTTGAATTCAATGTTTTTTTCTTTGAAATAACTCTGTTACTTTTTAGTGTTTTAGTGTTCTTATTATTATTAAAATAATGCTTAGTTAGAGTTAGATAGGCTTACAGAAAAGGCTTTATGTAATAATGATGTGTAATGTGAACAAGCTTTTGCATGTTTGCTCTGTGACCATATCTCCACCCTCCCTCTGAGATTACAACTGTATCTGAAAAGCAAGATTGATTCAACCTTTATTTATTTTAGGAGCAAAATAAACAGCTAGTACACATAAAAAGTTCTAGAGAGACTCAGCACGGTGGGTGTTGATTGTGTGTATATGTGTGTGAGAACTCCTCTCCATGGCTCCACGCTGCTCTGATCTCCCCATTACAAGGTCGATTAAGCTACTAATCCCCAAAATACAGGCGTCCAACAGCACGACTGAAGAGTAGGAGAAAAACCCGCCTGGATGAAAAAAAAACAAAAAAACTCTGGGGCTTTTTCTCGGTGGCTGGCAGCTTAAGCTCTGCACCAATACCGTGTTTCGTAGAGCATGAGCTGGGGTTATGTGTTTTACTGCTAGAAGCATGCAGAGGGATTACTGACCTCCTGTAAACTACCTTAAGAGCTAAACAAACCTTTTACTACCAATACTGGATGCCACCAAGGCAGGTACATCCTGTTTTAGCAATAAATTTAATTAAAATCATTCTCTCTCTCTCTCTCTCTCTAGTGCTCCCTTTTAAATAAATAATTATAGTTTTTCTGGTTCAAAGGAAGTGAGGTGTGGACGAATTTTGCTCTGTTCGTGAAAGGTGAGTGTCATTGATGGAATACAGGCCTATTGAAGAGAGAGAGAGAAAAAAAAAGTGATCTACCGCTGTTCCTATTTGAGCGTATATTTAGTCTTTTGCGCCTTTCAACCTTTTTTCTCGTATGATTGCAGAGTGAGCAGCATTAATTACTGTTTTTTTTTTTTTTTTTAAATGGTACATCCTCTGCCTCTCAGTGCTATCAGACTGTGGTGGAATCGGCTTAACCTTTAATTAGAGTGTGTGTATGTGTGTGTGTGAATCGAAAAAACTCAATCAGCATTGGAGTGTATGAGTATGAGCATCCATCCTGTTCTTATTTCATCTCATTTCTCATCTGCTCTGTCTCATACTTCAACTATATTTAGAATGCAAGTGTTTGAACACATGATGTGAGTAGTGCTTATGTTTCATGACATCACTGGTCAGAATTGTCTTTCAATCAGAGCCAATCAATGCTGTTCAATCATGTTTATTGCATATTTGAGTTTAATGAGTGTCACCATGATGGTGTTTAGTGTTTGTTAGAACACTGAGCGCCTTCTATAGATCTTCATATTTTAAAGCTTTCTGTAATGGGCTTTGGCTCATCATGTGACTTCCTCATCACAGCTGCATTTGGTGCTTATCAGTGTTTTTCAAAGATACAAAATATATTTCAGTACTTTGATAGCTTATAACATTATATCAGTTAAGGAAATAATGGAATTTAACTGTAAATTTTACTTAAAACCATAAAACCTAAAACGTTGTTACCGTATTTTTACGGTCAAATGCCAGCAACACAGCTGCCAGTTTTTTACCGTAAATTTTAAAGAATAAAATGGTCCGTTTTTACCTTTTTTGGAAGGGTCATCAATAATAATGTTGAGCTCTGCTCTGATTGGCTGTTTCATAGTTAATTTCAATAGCTCACAGCAGGAAGAAAAGACAGGGATATGTATTTTAATACTTTCAAGATTCATGACTGCACAGGCTCTGTTTATGTTATGGAGCATCAGTATATACCACACGCTTTATTTACAGATGATTGTCAGCGGTGCTTAGAATCTATAAAACATCCTCAGTCATCCCTCCTTACTCTGTTTATGTGGTAAGTGAAGTCTTATGTACTGTAATGTAACATGCTACTGCTAGCAAACTAAAAATGTTCCTTTAGTGGCTCGCTTTTTTTTCTTTTTTTTTTTTTTTATTAGAATATGTTATTTCTTTTCTGTGCCGTAAATACAGACACCAACCCATCCCTACACCTCACTTCCCCTACAGAGCCTGGAACATTAATTTCCATGCTCTGCCATTTTCGCTATTGTCCTCACTTGTTCACTTGTCTTCACAATACCTGCAGAAGCTCTGGTGATTGGGTTGTGTAGTTTCAGCTGGTGGCTGGCCTAGCATGGGTGGGTATACGTTATGCAAATGTTGGGGGCGTAGTGATCCCAACTGTCACAGTAGGTGTTCTGTTCTGATTCGCCTGTTTTTCAGTGGTCTTTTTCATGCAGGAGATTTACACAAGAGGGAGGAAACATTGGTGTTTGAGACTCATGGTACAGTATGTAATTTCCATGTACAGAACTGTTATTATTTAACTATACCAAGGTAAATACAGTTTGCAATTATATGGCACCTTTAACATTTAGCAGTCAAGAAAGGTGATAAAAGTTGTGGATGAAATTACTTAAACATATTACCAATGGAGGGATAAAAGGGAGGACAGATGTTCATTTTCCACAAGTTTGTATGGTTCTCATGTTGTCTTCAAGAAATGTCTGCAATGCAATGCCTCAATGGTCATGTAAAACAACACCTTTTACTTAGTCAAACAGACACATTTTTAAGAGCATGTCCCTTTAATTGACAATGAGCTACTGCTCACCCCACCCATTTTCATGAAAAAATAATTAAAACATTTTTTTTTATAATCGTGACGTGCTTGTGTCCACATCTCTTTAAGTCATGGGCATTGCTTTGTTGTGTATGCAGTGAGCACTCTTGTACTATTTTGTAGGAATAATTGTACGGTAGTATGCTGTTTTGAACATTGCTTCTCTTTTTCTCTGTCTTTCTCTTTCGCGCTAGTGCATACTTATTGCCGCCCATCTCCCCAGCAGGTAGTCCTGCTCTGACATCAGTTCAGCCATCCATCTGATTTACACTACCATTTTACCTGCGCTGTGTGTCAGATACTATGTTCTGCCCCGGCTTTCAAAATATTCCATATTTTAAGTGCGCAGGATGTTACCGATCTGCACAGAGACCAAGCTGTATAAGGTACTAGGGACTTCTCTTTGTTATTTAATGTAAAAGATACTCAAGAGTTGCATTTAAGACGCTCAAGATATCCTTGATTATGCTGAAGCAGTCGTTGAATGATAGCGTCTGCTAAATGAATAAACGTAAAACCCTGAGCATGCTTAGATATAAGCTTTCAGGGAGCTCATCTCTAAACATGGCAATAAAAAGAAAGCTCTGCTTGGTCATTTCACATGTTAGTCAGGCGGTCTCTTTCTAAACAGGCCAGAATAATCTAAAAAGTGGATCAGATGTCAATAGTCAGATGTCTTGGTAAACGAGACTACCGTGCACTGTTCGATCTGATCATGATAAACTGTACACCAGTCCATACTCACGTGAGTGGAGAAATTAATTAGCGCACCTCTGATTGGGTAATTAGTATGTAATCATGCAACTCCCGCACCCTCCATCCATATTGCTTATTTATGACACTTAAATGACTAATTAATAATGTGGCGAAGGGGAAGAAGGAGATATATTGTCCTGGTCCGGACCTATTGGCTATTAATAATTCATTTCTGTCACCTTTTCTAAAGGTTTCACTCATGAATAACTAATTTCGTAACTAAGGGCCAAACCCTGGTAACTGGTGTGGGGAAGTATAATCCTGCTTGAATTTACATTTATGAAATCATTACATTCAGCTTGAAACTCCCTGGCCTTGTCTTCAAACGGACACATTATCTACCAGAAGTTCCATTATTTTGTGAGGGGGAAAAAACCCAAAACGTGTCTCTAAACAATGAAGCATGTTCATGGCTGATATGGACTTAATGATGAGGTTATTTGCTGCCGTATTATGTTGCATGGAGGTTGAATACAAATTCCAAAGGAACGACAATGAAGGCGGTTTTTAAAATAATACTACTAATAATTACTTCTTTCCGCAAGAAAAGGAGTAAGAAATGGGAAATTAATCTCATTCTTGTAACATCCATGCGGCAGTATGGATTGTGTTTATGAATATTGATGGCGTACCGAACCCACAATTAGTGGTGCACTTTTGATTGACTACAACAACGAAATATGTTGCATTCCAATTAAGGAACAATAGTACAGTCTGCCATGGGTGGTTCTAGGTTAAGAGGATATTCAGAGCTTAGCCCAGACCTTTGTGTGTGGTGCTGTCTTTTGATAAAAATTGGAATACAGTAAACTTTATGAAACGTGGAATCTGCGAGATGTCATTCACATGTATTATAAAGTGGACATGCTTCTGAGACTAAATTCTGTCTTACACGTGGTCATAGATCAGATCAGCTGTGCCTTTATCTTTAATTTCTCACCAAGAAGTAATATTGTGTCAGTTAATTCCTGTGTTGCAAAGCTGATCTTTACTTCAGTCTTAAATGTCACATGATCCTTCAGAAATCAATCTAATATGCTGATTTGTCAAGAAACTATTCTTATTATATTTAAAAGGTTTAATGTTGAAAATAGTTCCATTCATTGGTTGTTTTTATCACTTTTGATCAATTTTAAATATTCTCAAATGAATAGAAGTAATAATTTCTTTACCCCAAAACCTCAGTAGGATATTCTGTATATTTACCTGCTTTTGATAAAGTTTTCAAGGTTCCAGCCACTGTCACTTAAAAAATTAGTTTTGAACAAACCGCAAGTTTCAGCAAACATAAAAATGCTTTATAAATCCTACTTCTTACATATGTATGCAAGTCCAAAAAAAATCAACAAGCAGGTTGCTCTAATTTCTCTGGTGTTCACTGCAGAACAAAAAGCTGCAGCATCATTCAAATGAGCTTTCACTTTGTTGCAGAATAAACATCAAAATGCACCAGACACAATGCCAGTAGTCGAAGTCTGGCTCGTGAGACTACATCTGATTTATAGAGCAGAATTGCAGATCTGAAGTGTTTTATGACTGACAAAAAATTATCATGCATAGAAAAATTTATACCAAAAAAACCCAAAAACATTTGGGTTTAAACCCCGAAGTCCACCCTCTGCTATTCCCAAAAGAAAAATGCTTTGCGTATTTTAGTAATGTTGTCCCCTTGATGATTCCTGATCCTTTGAATATCATATGAGTTTAATCATCATGATGAAATAGTCTGCAAAACAGCGTCTTATAAACAAACTACAGCAACAAGCCATGGATGTGACTCTTTCAACCAGAGGCTGTTACCGAGTTGACTTTCTCTTTTTCAAGTTTTTGCATGAAATCTCCTTTCTTCCAGAGTTATTTACCCTCCGAATGCCCACTGAGTCTTTGTGTTGCCTGGGGTCTGTGTGTTTGCCTCAATGAATATTATTTTTACAGTGTAATTACATACTGTAGAGGAGAAATGATGCTGGCAGCTCAGGTGATCAATCAGCCTGTAATGAGACTGAATGCGCAGCTAAAGACTGGATGCTGCTCATGCGGGCCACATCCCATTCAAGGTCCAAGAAAGAGCATGATGGGCTCATATGACCATTCTCATATTTTCTCTTTCGCAAATACTTAATTCAATACTAGAAAGATTAAATCAAGAACGCATTGTCTACTTGAACAGAGGAAAATACTGTAAAACGTTCAGAAGTCATTAGCACACTAAACCAAGGGGTGCTTGGGAAAACTGTTGGGAAAATAACAGTTAAAGACCCTAGGACCAGGTGTTTGTTGAATGAAGACCAGGAGTCAGAGATGAGACCAATTAAAGAAAAATTTACTGAAGTTGTAGCTTCAATACTCGGGTTGAGTTCTTAGGCTGCTCTGCCTAATCTTACAGACATCCGTTTACTCTAACAGAGAATACTTACTGCATCAATACATTAGTCATCCTGATCATTCTGATCAGTTTTCAAAACATAGACAATATTAGAGACGTCCACATATGGTCATCCCAAGCACATCCCAAGGTGAAGAACATGATAATTTGGGCGTCATGGCCATCCGGAGCAGCCCAAATATGTAACTCCGACAGCAGACGGACAATATAGTCTTATCTGCTTCCTGGAGAGAAGACACACACACTCCACCAGTCTGCTTCAAGGCTACCTAGCTCAATCAAACGTTTTATCAATATGGCTGATTACACACAGTCTCTGCAATATGCATAGAGATACAGTACAGGCTAGAACTGGATTGACAAAATGTCTAATATCTTATACATAAATGTCACAGTTGATTCTTGATTCTTCAGAACATGCGTCATCCTGACCTCTTATCCGGGTTCCATGACCTGAGGAGAGAATAACTCACATACACAGACAACCAGGCTCCATTGAAGGGGAAAGTAAGTAAGTAATTAAATGTACTTTAATTAAATTTTCAACCCCGTCTTTTATTTGATTGGCGTGTATCCCTCCATTCATGAGGAGGGGATGGACCGCTGAGACTCAGGCACACACACTGGCCTCGCGCTCATGTTTCATTAATATGCCAGACATAACTTGGCGTTCATTTTAATCACAGTGGCGATTATAAAGCTTTGAACGTTTATGCACATGCAAAGCGCATCCAATAGAACTCTTCAAAAAAGCTTCTTTTAGAATTAGGCACTATGATTTTAAATTAATCCACTGCTAAGATATATTTAGCCGCTTTCCACAAATTGGGTACAAAATTGTGTCTGAAACTCCTTTTTATTTTCAGCAAATGATCTGTAAAAGAAAAAAATTGTCATACTGAGCCGTTTCATTTTACATTCATGTACAGTAAAAATCTGTATAAATCTATAAAAATACATATTTTGCAAGTTGCAAAACCAACCTGATCTCACAGCAATTCATACATATTTTAGGAGGTGGGTTATTCGTGCAAATTTCTTCTAAATCGTACGTATTTTTGTGAGTTGCCAATTCATATGAATTTATACAAATGATCTAAACCTAACCCCGCCCTTAAACCTACCCGTCATGGGTTTTTTTGACAAGGTCATACAAATTTGTACGAATTAGCACGTTTTTGGGACCTTTTGGCCGTGAGATGCGGTTGGCAAAACCTAAACAGATTAAGTTCAAACTCTGAAGATTTAAATAATGAAGTTTTTTTGCTAATTACATTGTTTTTTTTAATTCAAATTAGTTTGTAATTTAAACATATTCAACTGTATTTTTTAAAAACAATTGAAGCCAAAATATATATATGTTAACACTTCATATTTTTTCATGTGTTAATCATACAGTATTTTAGATAACAGTATTATTTTTCAAATTGGATTTTTGTTGTTTTACGGTAGTTTACCATATTCAATGAAAGTGCCATTAGCCGTTATATCACACAATGTTAATTGTGAAGTGATTGTACATAGACACAGATTTCTGTTTGATATATTGTTCATTTCCATCATACAGGGCTGGGTTTGTTTTACAGATTACCGGCACTATGAAATGTATGTATGAATCTAAATGTAATTTCACGGTGGGTTTGAGGGATGGGGGGTGGGCGGGAGGGAAAGAGAATGACTGTTAAAGTTACTCTTAGCAGCAAGAAAAAATTAAAAGGCATGAAATATTCAACAGCTAAGAACCGCAGGCACTTTTTAATACACAGAATTAGATAGCTACCCCTGAAAGGGAGAGCGAGAGAAGATGGAGGGAGAGAGAGCGAGAGGAAGAGAAGAGTTGGGGAGATAATATGTTGTTGTAAAGTGTTCCCTAAGGAGATCGCTAAGTGAAAAGTTCTTTGTGTGTGGAGGTGTAAAGTCCCTTTATAAACTGCACCCTCTTTTCTTCCACAAAGCTCTGCCATTCACGTCAAACTTGGATTTCCATACACTGCGCAACACATGCCTTTCAAGCCAAGACTTGTTAGCCAGCAAACATCTGCATTCACTAGCAACAACATATGGAGAGTCGGACTTTGAATCCTCCAAACTCAAATATTAATGCTGAAGGCAGAGCGACAAAATGAAGCAGCAGTTGAAAAGACAGGCGGACAGACAGGTAGACTGGCAGGCAGGTGTTGTAGCGCCAACAAAAGCCTCATCTGTTGGGGAAAACTATTCTAACTCCCACCTCTGTTGTCCTAGAATATTCAGTGTGTGTGGGCTAAGCTGAGATCTCAGCTTCTTTGTACAAATCACATCTCCAGACGCGCCTCTCATAAAGGGATGTTCCCATAAAATTCCGTTCTTCATACCTTGTTATGCTCAAACACCATGAAACGACATTCCAAATCCTGCACGGACACAGTGTGCCGCAACACCCACTAACCATAAACCTGTTAACAAGAGGAAAGATGCGCATAACAAGGCAGCAAACAAACACAAGCAATCCATAAACAATCTCACGTGCTCAACATCTGTTCCAGCTGGCCCATTCAATGGCCAGAAAATTGAGCCAATCTTCCATTAGAGTAAACTGTAATTTCGTATTAAGGCCTCAGCTGCAAATGGAAACCAAAATACATCGTAACATCTGTTACAGTCGCAGCGCTCTGCCTTCTTTTCGAAGCTTACAGAGAAATCGAGTTATTTCCTCCCTGACTGCTGGGAATGCAAAAATGGGCGTGAAGTGTTCAGACTTTTGGACTCTTCATGCGGAATTCAGATAGAATATTCAAACCGCTTTCCAGGTGAAATTACACGAGAGTATCAGGTCCATTTCAGGTGTCTCGAGGTTAAACACCTTTGCTGGCCGACTACCCCAGCTGTCTCACATGTCCCCGGCAGTTCCACCATGCGCTCTCTCCCGCAAAGAACTCTATTTTCCGCCAGGAACGGACAGCACTGGCGTGTTTTTCACATTAAACGACATGAATAGGCAAGGCACGGTGAAGTGCACCAGTGAATGCCAAGAAATGTAACAGGATGGAGGCAGGTGAGCCAGCGAAAGGAAAGCCGCTAGATCAGGTTTTTCTGTGTGTATAAATATTTCTCCGTCTTCCATTATTAATAATTGCTCTTGGGGATTTCTTCCCGCACATTGGCTTCCTGTCAATTAAGTGCACATCAAGGAAGACAAGTTCACCTCCTCTGGCCCTCTCCAGCTAACTTGACACTTCTTTTTTCTCATCTGAAATCAGATCTCAACGGTAGACTCGTGCATGTTCATTAGACCCTCAGCAGGTCCAAGCTTACAAGGGAGTAATTAGCCAGGTATTCCCTTTATTCCCTTGTCGGTGGGGAACTCTGTCATTCCGAAGCAGACAGTGATTAGTGTTATGATACAATTCCTGGGAGAGAGCGATCAACACATGGGGAAGGAAAATACTCTCGCCCCATGTCCAGGATACGGGCGTGTGAGATTGAGAGCGAGATGCGATGTGTTAGAACAGAAATATTTCGCATGATTTTTGGGGTTGTAAGCCAGGCTGCACTTGTTTCATTATCACTTGCATTAACAGGCCGGGTCTGAATAAGTGTTGCATGAATTGCAGCACAGATGGGAAAGATCGGACATGACAAAAGAAGACTGGGAGGGGGGCCGCACGCGGAGAGACAATCAAATCAAGAAAAAGATGGAAAAATCAAGGAAAGAGAGCGCAAAATGGGAAAGGGAGAACAAAGGAGATGAGGAAGTGCAGTGACGCATCGCCTTTCTCTCCCAGGTGCTGCGGCGGAAATGTAACATGACATGAAGATAATTAAAAAGCACATCTTTATATATTAAACAAGATTGAGTTCAGTGAGCTGGAATCATGGGGATTCGCTATAATGCAAACTTAACCCATGGCCTCTGCAGGTGCCTGGTCAGTGATGGAGCTCATGATCTCCAGAGAGCCAGAGATAGACAGAGGGGGAACAGCTGTTAAATGAGTCTGGACTGCCCACCGGGAGAAGGCGAGTAGGCTCTTTGTGATTGGCTCAGGTAAATGGCATTTTCACCCACCCGCACAAGGCAATGGTGACTCAACACGCACTTAGCACCTGCTCCGTGGGGGCTCATGTCACCTCTGAGAACATGTAATATTAACTGTCACCCTTCAGCCCAAAGAACATTCGTCCACCCAACCTTGTCTTTTTTACTTTTGAGCATTTGAAAAGTCTGAAAGACTGAGCACCATCGTGTTTCGTCCTTACGTCTGGAAATGTAGTAGTAACTACTCAAACACAATTGATCAGTTGAGCATAATGGAATATCCAGTTCACAAACAAATCACTTGAGTTGGTGAATCACTCACATTGTTAGGGGAATTAGACTAATTTTGCAAAGACATCTTAAAGTGGCCCTATTGTGGGAACTGAAAGATTCATATTTTGGGTTTGGGTATCTCCCAACATAACATATAGGTTGATAGGTCAAAAAAAAAAACTTGAATTGTCTTATAATATGCATTTAGTTTTACCTTGCTGCTTAAAGATTCCCAAAATTGATTTAACGATTAATTTTTTCCTTTGCTTTAATATATAATTCAAACCAAGTTCTTTTTTGTTCTTCTTTTTAGGGCAAAAAGAAGTTTGAAATGGCTGAGTGACGATATACTGTTTCCGAACATTCTGACATTCGGTGTAGATTAATGTAAACATGACTCGACGTTCGCACTCAGCATATAAGTTTGATTAAAAACAAAGGTTTAATTATTGTGTACTTTTTAAAATTCGCTTTAAAAAGAAGAAGGATGACAGTAGCGGTATGGTGTAATATTTATTTGCTTGCTACCATTCTTTTCATGGCTTTGGAAAACTTGCATCTGATGTTTCTCTACGTCGCTTTTAACTCTGGGTCATCCACACAAGCTTCGTTGTAATCTCTTTGCAGGAATTAATTGCTTTCGCTGAACTTTTTAAGTCTGTCCTTGAGCGATCGTTACAGGTGCAGATATATATCAGTGGCAGCTCTGCTATATAGTGATTTGGAGATGTTGCTCCCTCGCCTGACCTCGGCTGCATGACAAATGAACCGGGGCCAACAAAATCCAGAATCAAAGAAGGTGGAGTTTAAGAACACATGCACCGTTTGTGTAACCGCCTCGGAACAACGGTAGCTCAAGGCAGGGATGGATTATGGATTGTGTGGGTCCCTGGGCAAAACGTTCGCACAACGTTCACAAAAACTTTCGCGTGGGCCCCTGGCCAAAACGGTTGCGCAAAACGCATTTGTTTTATGTTGTAAAAACTTTTTGTTAGCTGACAAACTTTGTTTTAGTGTGATTTTGTTTGAAATGACGTCCTTTCAGTTCGTTCTTCAGTTTCGTTTGAAGTATATCAGGGTCACTTTTCAATTTAAAGCTTTGTTTTCATTCGCTTAGAGCTACACACTGCATTTAAAATCCAAAAAAGAGACATCTGTTGAAACCATCACAACCTTCAAAAAAGCCTGAGCATGCACCTTCCACTACTTGCTCAGTCATAACCATATGGAACTGTTATATATGTCCTTTAAAATCTCTGCTTTTCTTTTTTATTTCTGCTTTTGTGCTAGTCTGTTTTACTCTTGCTATTCTTTTGAAAGCAATGTTAAAGTGAAAATTTGTATACAACATTGCATATTACAGATACATATTTGCCACAGAGCTTGGGTGGGGAGATTGACTAACAATTGAACTGCACCCACCAAAAGCATGGTTTATTTGCATACATTGTCTGCATTGTTTTAGCTCTCCATTACTAAACATTACAGTGCCACAGCTTTCAAAAAATGTAACAATTATCTATAAACAATTATCCATCTTGTATGAAGATCCTCTCCATTATTTGATGAATTACCGCTTCCATGATCAACAGGAAGTCTTTTCACATGAAGTTTTATTTACTTAAAGTCCTATTCCTAAAGCTCCTATTGAAGCATATCCGAGTATAATGGCTTCTCAGAAAAAATTCAATATTGAACGGGACTAGATTTTGTCCATTGGAAATTTGGGCAATCAGAGAAGACATACTGGTGCATAAAAAGGAGGAGGCAATCTGTTTGACTGAAGCTTACAAGGGCATGTACATTTTATATAAGAAAAAATCCAATTCTCATTATTCTTAAAAGCAACTGTTTAAAAGAAATCAGGTGAGCTATGGCAACAGGGACAGATTCGTCCACACAGATGTGCTTCACACGGCAGGTGCAATGTGTCACAGGCGCTCGACACGGGGACGCAAACAAAGAGAAATGAGCCGTAGCTCTGGCTTTGTTGAGCCTTAAGCGGTCTCTTCCGGTGAAAAGGTCCTGACATGGAGACGAGAGAGGTTTCTAACATACTTATCAGCAGTTGTGAGAAAGCACAGGTAATATCAGCCGTAATAGCAGCAACAACAGCACTAAGTCATCCGAGGTGATCTGAGATGATTGGAGCTGAACGCATTTCTGGAGGGAAAGATTAAATGAGAACATTGTAGGGGGAGGTGATAGATGGGGCGAGGAGAGGGAGAGTGAAATGTGCTGGGAGGAAGTGGGAGGTTGGCGGAGAGAGACAGAGACAGAGAAGTGAAAATTAGCAAGTGGGAGCAAGAGAGAAAGCCAATAGGATAAGGAGGTAGGCAGAATATGAGAGATGCAGACAGAGAGAAGGAGGTGGAGGAGAGGAGTCAGATTGCAGGAATGTTAACAGTTGACACGTTCATTATCCAGGCCCTGTTGTGGAGAGACGATTGAAAGGTGCGAGTGTCTCCCATTACAGCTCTCCAGATACAGAAATACACCCATCACACCTTCAGCAGCTGCTGCCTGCGCTACAAACTGCCACGGCTCTGTGATCGCTCCCATTTTCTCTGACACCTCGACACAAACTCTTTCCCGGAGAGAGGTCAAAATGTCCGCCTTACAGGTCATCGCTGAAACTGAATTTTACTCAGGGAGTGGGCGGTGGGTGCGCAGATGTGTGTGTGTTTGTGTGTACACTTTGAGTGTTGCCATATTTGTTCGTGTAGCTGAGCGACGAATCAATGCGGGAAAGCTTGTAGCTAGTAACGGGTGACAGAACACATATAGACATTCATTCTCCGTTGCCACCGCCGTCTCGTACACTTCCTCCTCTCTGCGGCTCAAGTCTCTGGCATATATATGCATACATTGCATTTATCAGCAAGTACTGTGTGGGAAAACTAACCTATATGCCTCCAAGGAGTTATCACATGTCCTGTTATGTCATAGGTCAAGTCAGAGGTCATCTCTCAGACTCTTTCGCGAATGCGCTTACGACTGTTGCTGTAAGTCAATGATTTGAGTTATAATTTTAAAAATATAAATATTTTGTAAAAAAAAAAAAAAAAAGCAATCTGCTATCGAGGACATGTGATAACCCCCAGGAGCGTATAGGTTATCCGATTCTCCCATGAATATCCAATTTAAGGAACTTCAAACTTTTATTGGAGCACCAAACCCTACACCTAATTCTAACCCTAACCCATTTTTTTAAATGATAACTCAAATCACCAACTTACGACAACAGTCATATATGCATTCGTGAGAGAGTCTAAGAGATGACCTCTGACTTTGACCTATGATATATGACATAAGAGGACCTGTGATGACCCCCCGGAGGCGTATAGGTTAGTTTTCCAATGCAGTACTTGCGAATATATGCAATTTATGGAGCTTCAAAATCATGGCCACTATCCACCAGCATTACCAAGCTTGGAAAAGCTAGGATAAATAAAAACAAAACTCATAATGTGTTTGTCTGAAATAGAGGATGGATACCCGCCGGATTCGGACAGATATTTAGAAAGGATGCCCGGGTTTGGGTCGGGCTCGGTCACGTCAGCGCGAATGTGCGCCTATGTTATAACGGCGCTTTTTGCCCCGTGTGCACTGATGCTCTCATCTGTTGACATTTCCAAACGCCTTCCTACAGTTGCTTAATAAAAGCGGGCTTTCCACACAAAAAAGTGCATGTGTCATTTGTATCAGAAAAAAATTTGAACGGGGTGGGATCGGGCTCGGACATAAATATCTTAATGCCTGTCAGGCTCGGGTCGGGTTCGGTTACTGCTCTGTCAGACGCGGGCCGTGCTCGGATAGAAAAATGTGGCCCAATCCACACTCTAGTCTGAAAGAAGAAAATCATACACACCTAGGATGGCTTGGGGGTCATCAGATTATGGCGTGATTTTAGTTTTTGGGTGAACTATTCCTTTATTGGCGTTATGTTGGGTGATGCGGTCTAGCTAACAAGCTGCATTCACATTACAGAATTGCGCCAAACTTTAGTGTTTTTCTTTTCATAAATGTGATAAAATTTCCTTTCGCAGTTTTGCTAAATATTTATTTTTTTCATATTGCTTAAAAAAAAGCCACCTTATGCAAGTATAAAAACTTTTTTGAGATGTATGGGCATTTCCATTAGGTGTGTTTTCACATATATTATTGACCCTGTCAATAAAACACAAGATATAGCAGGCAGATACAACTACCGTCATCATTTCTTTTAAAAATATTAATATTCCAAGTGTTTTGAGGCAAAACGATTGATTTGTGAGAGGAATAGACGCGGTCGCTGTCTCCATCTTCCGTTTAATTCCTGTGCACCGCTGCAGTCTGTGAGCAATTTCAAAAAATGCCGCTACAAGAATTCTTGAGTCAGCATTGGTTGAGAAATGCCATTGGCTCTTGTGTGTCTCGTGATTGATTGCGTCGTGCTACGGAATGGGAGTATGTTTTGAATGAGATTTAAGGGCATTAACTGAGCAGGATCCTTGTGTTTTACTCACTTCTTCGCATAAAGACTTCGTATGGCTTCAGAAGACTTGGAATGTGACACGACTTGTTTGTAATGTATTTATACTGCTGGTTTATGATTAGTTTGTGCAATAAATACATGTGACTGTTTTTGCCTGTGTGTGTGTTTACAGGTTTATATTGCTCAGAGGTGGGTAGGTTTGAGGTAGGGGTGAATATATAAAAAAAATATATATAATAAATTTATATATGCATGCAAACCATTACATTAAGCCAAACACAGCTAGGGTTGCAGTTCATGGGTTGTTGCATAATGTGCAGTTGCTCAATATAGTACTTTTACTGATTTAATAGCAGCCTTCAAATTTATGTTGAAAGTCAGTGAATTTTATTGTATCTTGTCATTGACAGTGCTCTAAATTAAATTCCCACTAAAATATTAAACATAAATCTTGAAATAACAGTACTAGTGACTGTAATTGTTTAAAACCGTAATTGATATTCACACTGTGCATTTGTATGTTTATGCAAAGTGTGTGCACTTGCGCAAAAATTCGAAAACTGGCACCATCACTTGTGAAGACAACAAAGTCAATTTCACGCAGCTGTAATTACATAAATAATGATTAATAGTGAAAGAAATGTCATATAGCAAATGTAATTTAGGGACTTTTAAATCCCTACATTTAATGGACTTTTTTTTGGAACATCCCTGAGTACCAACCTTGCAAATGAGAGAGTATTAAACAACTTGATTTCTAAGGATCTTTTAAACTGTGATAGTACATTTTTAAAAGTTACTGGTATTTTTAGCTTTTGTTGCCTCAGTGAAAGGTAGCTGCGGATAGAAGGCCGATATCCGATACTACAAAACCGATATTCGATTAAGTAAAAATTACTTGACCGTTGATCTATCTCTGCTAGAGACTATCCTGAACTGTATCATGATTTATTCACAATTCATGGTTTTTGTGTGAGTGTGTAAATGTTGTGCTCTGACTGCCCATGTTAACCTGCTAAACCCTGTCCATTTGGCACAGTGTGCATCTCAGGTGATCACTCAGAGGGTGTAGTTGACGGGAGGAGGCATCTGTGTAACGGCCTCATCGGCGGCCCATATTAAACACATTAAACACCATGACGGGTCCCCCATTAATCTATGGCACCCGAATGACAGCTCCTCTATCGGCACGGCAACTGCCATTCGCACTCACACACACACACGCTTCAAGCCAGGACTTAGTAGCCCGCCACGCGAGTAATAGAAGAGCCGAGCGCAGATAACGGAGTGATTGATTGGATCCTCTCTCTCTGATTGGGATCCGGCCATGTAATACCACCTCATCATCCGCTCCTATGGGAAAAAAAATGAAGGAAAAAGTCATTTGAAGGAGTGATTTGCTTTTAATTAATAAAACAGAGCCAGCTTGTGGACTGGACAGCAGGATATTTGGAAAGAGAGAGGGAGAGTGTGTGTGTGTAAAGGCTCAGTTGTGCTCGGATTCCAAATGACACCCATCTCCGAGCCGTCTGTTGTGTGTAGCGGGAGCTAACTGTCTCATAAAGCTGGGGCCGGAAACAGCCATAACAAGGGAATCCATCAAACTGTGACACGGCTAGAACTTTTTTTTTTTTTTTTATATGAAAAAAAAATCTTTTTCTCCATGGAAACAAAGCCAAAAGAAACTCTTTACATCTCAGAAAGAGGCAGCTGACAAGCCAAATACAGTTCTGCAGATACGGAGAAAGCACCAGTGACAATCACATACCTGGAAAAATGTCTGATGTTATCTATGCAAGCCTTCATCTGTGCAAAATTGTCTCATGCTCGTAACAGGAGCTCAAATCCCAGGATTCGAATGTGTGGTTCATTGTGAGAGCTTTATTAGTTTCATTCTTTCGAGTGGTTTATGGAAAATGATTGCCTTGTTTGGGAGTGGAAGATCGTCTGCCTCCCACATGTTGAGCAGGATGACAAATAAATCATGGAGCTTAAATCACTTTCCATAAAACCTGCTAAAATAAACCGGGGAGAGCTGTGTTTCATAGCAGTGCTGATTCTGAGTCATGAGATGGTGAAGGCTGAAGTTCTGTATGCCTCCACTAGGTGCCACTCTATCTCAGACTGGTGGGCTTGAGACAGGTCACGGCGAGCAAGGTCTCCTCATCTTCTGTATGCTCTGTCAGTTAGCTCACTGTCTTAGAGAATAGTGCTTTTTGTGTTACGTGTTCTTTGAGCACTAGCGGAGATGTTTTCCTTGGCTCGCCCACATGTGCGATCTTTCTGTTTAGAGGAACCAGACAAGTTTAACTTGTGGAATGATTTTCTCAAGTACAGCATATAAGCTCATAATGAGTTACATAGAGAGAGAAAAAAGGAAGAGAAAACATTGCTTCAGCCGCAGCTTCATGAGTTTCATAGTCAGCTAAGCAAGACAAGTCTGTATTATGCGTGTATACGCTTATTTGGGTAACACATTAGGTTGAGTAGAACAATTTCAGGCCGTTTTTTATTTTATTCGACTTTTTTTTAAGCTGCATTCCTTTACTACGGAGCTCCTCGGCAGCTGACAAGAACAATTAAATGTCAATGCTTATATTTTATTGTAAAACGTTTGCGTTCGCTCGCAAAACTTTTGTGATGGATATAATGTGGACGGTTTGTAGGAAAACAACATTTTAATGTTTTTTTTTTAAGCAAATCCTTCAGGGAAGCAATACTTTTGCGAGAGCATGCGATAAGTTTTATAAGCAACAGCAAAAGCTTTTAAATGTAATTGTTTTCTCCCATCTCATATTTTTTGCATCACCATGTTCCTTCAGGGGCTCCATACAGTACACTCTATTTATGAAATTTAAAGAAAAATACAAATAATGTTTTTTTTACTGTTATTAGCATATATTGTAAGTATATCATTTAGCATATTTCACTAGACAGAAAGTCTATCATACCACTTGTGTGTGAATAGCACCAGCCTTAAAAAAGCCTCTGGTTTTGTCCCAACTTCCTGTTTTAATGTGAAATACATTTACACAGCAAAGAAAATTGTGTTCTCCAAACTTGCTTGGGGTCCTTAAATGTGTTTTGGTGGTTTCAGACTTCGATTGTAACTTCACATCCAATCTCTCTCATTTCAGTGAGACGTTACGTAACCAAAATGGAGCTAGTTTCACCGAATAATATACTTAGGAGTGAGGCAATATTAAAACACACACACTTAGCTTTCCGCAAACCTAATTTCTCACTGTCTGCACCACAATATTGCATAAAAGAGATTAAAACAGAGCAATTATCTTTCTAACAAGTAAGAAGAAGATCGCAATGTTCTTACAGAGCCATACCAAAATAATTCCAAAATGTTGGAGGATTATTCCCGCTACGATGTGGGTTTTGTCTTGATTAGCTCGTGCTGAGGGGGAATCTGCCCAGAAATGCTTGGCTGAAGTTGTGTTTACAGTTAAGTCTGGTGGAATATATCTGATCTGATCCTGGCACTTGGATGCTGTCTGTCTGTTCCACATTTCTTCTGGCAACTCAGTGCTTTGCAGCAAGACATGGAAGCCTAATTAACTTTCATTATCACAGGCCCAGAACAGAGCGAGACAGGAGAGGAGAGGATGGAGGAGACTTTCTTGAATAGGAGTCATAAAATATGCTTTTCATTCCTCTTTGAGTTAGTCACGCACACTGTGAAGAGAGAAAGCAGAATACCAATTTCACCGGCGAGGAGAGTGAGGCAGAAGCAGGTAGGGGGTATGTATATGTGCGAAAGTAAAAGGGAGTAAGAAAAGAATGAGAGAGAGAGAGAGACAGGAAGCTCATATATGTCTGAACGCTTGAACAGGGCTTTTGTCAGTTTGAAAGACAGAGACAGCAGATACATCCCCCTGTCTACACGGCAAGCGAGCGACAGGACGCAACGAGACTTGAACGTTATAATCAACGAAAATGTCTACACGGCAAGTGCGCAACGTAGACAGCTTCATTGATTAAAGGGGCGTTCACACTGACAGCTATGTGCGCCGGCAGTGAGGGTTCTGAGGTGACGCGAGCGACTGCGACCATCGGTGATGCAACAAAATTGAGCTGAGTTTACTTTTATGCAAATGAGCAGTGACATGGCCACTCCCAGTGCGAATGTAGACTGTTAGGCTCATGCAGTTTGCCTCCTTGCTGCTAGTGCTTTCACACTGACTGCAATTTGCACCGATGAGGTGACTAGAATCAGTTCTTTTTCAACGAGAGTCTGAGATTTCAGGAGATTGTGCTATTTTATGCAAATAAGTAGCATATGTAGGTTAACAGGTTACTCTGATGTAATGTAAAAAATTAGTAATCAAAGATGTGTTCATACAAGCCGTATGTGCTTTTTGTTTTAAACAGTAGGTTATAGGTTATCACTGATTTATAATGTAAGCCATTGGAAGGTTGATTCTCTAATGGTGCGTTTACACAAGAAGCGACTTGCGCAAATAAATCGCGCTTTTCGCGCGTAGTTAGACGCGTGAACATTTTGAGTTTACTCGCTTCATTCGCGCGTACAACAGACGCGAATTCGCGGCATGAGAGGGGCTTCTGCCAGGCGGCTCCAGTCTCTGCATTGGTGGAGGGGAAAACAGCAAAACATTC
>JAUMHG010000035.1:4833764-4852658 GCA_032359395.1 Enteromius anoplus
CTGGTCGATTCAGTATTGTGTTCGGTTCTCCAGAATTGCTCGTGGGTGTTAAAAACATGGAGAGATATGCTTAAACATATGTTTACCACAAGCGTCTCATCGGGATTTCTATCTGACTGACTTGTTGCACGCCGTTCTGTTGTTGTGGGGACATTTCCACGCACCGACACGTGACGCTGAACAAAAAGAAACTGTGATTGGTTGTTTGACATGTCAGTCAAACGGCATTATAGGCGGGCCTTGCCAAAGTAAGGCATTATAAGGCATTATAGGCGGGCCTTGCGGCTATGAAGTCCAGACCTTCAGCCGTCAGTCTGAAGGTCTGGCTACGCGAGACTAGTGGCGGACTGACGCGCGCATTAAAAATTCAAATGTTGCAGCTGGAAACGACAGGTTTTACTGCTGGATAATCTAACGCTCATTGGCTCTTTCCTGTATTCGTCACAGATTGCGACATGTCTTGTTTCTGGTAAAGTTTATTTCTTCACGAGTTCACAGTCCATTGTATTTTTTTCCTACTGTCAAATGTGTACCACCAACTATTTGGTTACCCACAGTTTCCTACATTTTTTTCTTTTGTGTTCAGCATAGAAACAAATGAATCCAGAAAGTAATGCAGATAATAATGACAGAAGTAACATTTTAGCATGAACTATACCTTTAATAGCTGTCGGCAGCATATGTAGTACTGTCCCTTTAAGACCCGCAGGCTTCTAATATACAGGCAGGTATCTGTTTTCTCTCTGCTCTTTACTTTGATTTTAGACATAACCAATCCAGTCTAAACATAAGCCTTGTGTGTCTTTACAGCATTAGCACAAAATATAACTTATTTCAGTAATTTGGCGCAGTTTAACAAGCTCTGAAAAAGCGCACATCAGAACAGCATGTGAATAAAATGTTTAACCAATGATCTAACGTTAGCTGCTAAACAAATCAAAAGCTTACATCAACTAGCCAAATCGGGCAAGTGACAAATCCGTCAACTACTGTATTCTGAGTGTCTTTCACACTGGATATCGGGCACTTTTCGAGCCCTGAGCTGATTGGATTTCTAACGTTCGACAAAGAAAACTTAAATGAGTGGAACCTTTCAATAGGTATTTGCCGTTAAAAGGGAGGAAGATTGTGAAAGCATAGGCACTAGCAGCTTTAGGCTACGTCTACACTAATCCGGATAAATTTGAAAATGGCGTTTTCGTCTAAAAACGCTGCGCGTCCACACTGTCGTTTTCAATCGTTTCTGAAGAGTTGATCATCCATGCTGAAATAACTGAAAACGCTTACGTTCCTGTTCTGTGCATGCGTGAAATGTAAGACGATTTGATCTGCGCCATTCCATCTGCCGTTTATTTACTTACGTTACGTTTTTTTTGAAGAAAAGCTATCTGGAGCATGTACAAACTAATATTAACCTTTAATAGGACTGTCAAAATTGAGAGCAAACAAAACAACTACTCTACAATGCCGTCCGCCATCAGTTGAACTGGTCACATGACTGCATCATATGACTAAAATGCGTAATCATTTTCGAAAGACTCCGTTTTCAAAGTCCACACTGCGACGCGAAAACAGCGTTTTCAAATTTATCCACTTTGGAGAGCATTTTCAAAAAGCTCAGTTTTCCTTGACAAAAACGCTGTCTCAGTGTGGACGGAAGACCAAAACGGAGAGAAAAAGATGCGTTTTTAAACGAAAACATATTAGTGTGGACATGGCCTCAGACAGAAACCATAATTTAGGTTGCTATTCAAAAGATGAACCCCAACCGACGCAGCCAATTGCGAGCTTTGGTGTAAATCAGCGATGACTGACAAGACAGGGGCACTTCAGGGGTCATTCAGATTTCAACTAGGGCCATTGCCCATCTGGCCCCACCCCTAAATCCGCCCATGCACCGCAGGAACCATTTCGTGGTATCCAAAACTAATAGTGGTACTACCCAGTTTTGGGCGTGTTCCCACCACAGGAAAGATTTTAGTTCCATGAACTCTGTTTGGATGAACTTAATTAGCTCATCCTTCAGAGTAGCGTCTAAAAAACACTAGGAACTATCGGTGACATGGCTAAACGCATACGAAAACGCCCTCACCCGCCGTGATTTAAAACGCAATGTGAACATATACTGTGTAGACATTGTATAAAATTATTTCTTTTATAAATGACATTTACCTGAAGACTTCGTCTATGGTGTTTTCTGCTTCTATCAGCCTCAATGACATGTAACGTTAGCACTGTCATTTGACTTACCTTTCTTTTAATCGCTTGACATATACGACGACATTCCATTTTGTATACAGCTATTATTAGATAATATTAAAACATTTGAGTATTTGATTTGTGTTGTTGTTTTGAAATCCGTGTCCTGAAGCGAAACCAGCCGAGAACCACTCGTGCTGATGTAATGGCTTTGAATATTCAGGAAAGTGCTCTCACTCACGAGCGCACGCACAACACTGAGTTCAGTCTGATAATTCACATATTTGCATGCCCCCCTAGAAAAAAAAACTGCAGTCCAAAAACTTACAAACCGACACATTTTCATTGTGAGCAACGCTGGTTCTGTGCCTTCATTTAGACTGACGGCGGAGCCCCTTTTATGAGGTTCACTGGTTTTCCTTTAGTAGCAAAAGAAGTGAGGCAGTTGTGGGGAAATCAGATACACCGGTCACGCTAGATTTGCACTTTGAGTGTATTTTAGCTTGTAACTTTAAAACCCATTTCTGCTTCCCTAACTTTTCATGTCTCTTGATACAACCTACTCATCTGGCCCGATCAGCCGGTCCCAGCCCACTTAAATACAGACACCGACCTGCAAACGTAGACACATTCTTACACTCGTACACGCTAGCAGAAGCCTGCTGCGCTCCGCTAATATGCCCCACGCAGGTGGGAGCGAGTGCGGAGGAAGATGAGTGAAGTAAAGAAGTGATGATGGCCATAGAGCTAAGAGATTAGAGCGTTTACTGCTTATGGACATGTGCTTTGGGGGTCTCGCTTCTTCACTAATTGTAGCTCATGACTAATTGGTGTATTAGCAAAACATGTAGCAAGGTGCTTCCCAAGGCTTCAGGGGACACCCGGAGCTCATTAGACCCTCATATTCCGGCCAGAAGAGGTTGTTTGGAAAAATAAAAGATCTCTTCCAATTGGTCAGGTGAGGATGGCAATTAAGAAATCGCATCGTTTTTGAAATCAGAGGAAATATCGTCTCGTGTTGGCATAATTTACCTCAGTCTCCGATGCCTTGCGTCCAATTATCACTGATCCAATCGCAATTCGCCACAAATGTGCTTGAGCACACGGAAGGCGCGGGGATTATGAGAATCTGTTGGCGCTCGTGCGTCTAAGTGTTGGCTAATCTCAAGCACAGCTGTCACAAGGTGAGTTATGAAGTCTGGATGTGTTGCTCGGGTATGCAGCAGATTGGAATCTGCTTTGTTGTATTTGACCCCGACAGCGGACAAATGTTTGAGAGACTGTGCTAAATCCAGCCTGTTATTATCCCCATCATGTTCCATCCATTCCACAGGTCGCTTTAATAGAGTTAATAGCTGGAGTGTTTGACATGATGAGGCAAAGTAGGCCATTGCTGGGCTGAATGGATATCAGAGTGGGGATGCATTTAAGGGCATCACTTAGGTCTGGCATTTATTTTTTATTTTTTATTCCTTCAGTCACTTAAAGCAATTCATTGATGTGATTCACCCGAACAAAGCGGAGTTGTAGTAAAACTTCTCTCTCTTTGAAAGGAGGTTCCTACCATTTGACCCCATTCAGTCGAAGCAGTTGTAAATGGAAACACTGTTGCATGGAAAACATTTGAAAAATTATTGAGCTAAACAGGCTTGGTTAGACATGAATGCCATAGTATTATATTTTTAGTCCCACTTTATATAAAGTGGCCATAATATTTGTGTACTTACATAGTAACTAAACATGTACGTAGTTTGTGTGTAAGTATTGGTACATATATCTACAGCTGTAATATTTCTGTAACTACACACATGTAACAACCCTCAGAATGGTATAAGTGCTTGTGTAACAAAAATTATATTTGTTTAAGTACTACTGTGTAACAGGACATTGGTAACAACGCTTTTTTTAATACCAGTGTACTTACATGGTAACTCCTCAGGAACTGTTCACTTAATATAAAGTGTTACATTCCAATTTGTTATGCCTAACATAATTGTCGCTGCTGTGTAACATCAGAGTAATCACATGTAAATCTATAGGAATTGTTTAATTAATACAAGTGTAACACTTTCTTTACCAACACTGAAAAAAATTATTCTGACCCATTGTAAATGTAATTTTTTTTTTTTATCTGGTTAATTTCACTGATTTTAATGTGTTATTTAATCCTACTTATTTTTGTATTATAAATTTTCTAGTTAATTTCATTCAATTAAAAGTAATTAGGAAAAAAAAAATTTCATTTAAATTTCCATATACTGTCCGGTCTGCACATATGACACATTTTTTTTCTGAAGGCAACAAGGCGGGGGGATTGAACGTGATGCGCTCGTTTGAATGCTGCATCCAGCTCTGCATTTTCGGTACACTCAAAAATATGATTCATCAATACTGTTCAGTTGATTTAATTTTTTTTTTTTTTTTTTTTTTCATTTTTAAAGAACACAAATGATTTTATTTATGAAAGCAGGAAATGGATTTCCTCTTCCCATCATGCATTGCACAGGGGAGGATAAGGATAGTAAATCTTGAAATAAAATAATGAAATAATATTTTAGGCATGTTTATTAAGATGATTCAACTGGGATACTTGTAATTGTTTAATGCTATTGTATATTTGTATTTAAAAGACCTTCTGCTATGTTGGTGTTTTGGGGGGTTAACCATTGTGGTAAAGTGTAGAGCATGTGGTTGGGGACCTGCTAAAACAAAGTTATTCTCATAATAATAATAATACTTTAGGCATGCCGTGCATGTATCCAAACCATCTTATGGTTTGCATAACAACTTGGCTAAAGCCTAAAGATAAGTAAATTTAACAAATCTTTTTTTTTTTTTTTTTCATTTTTTGAGTGTAGAATGATGTCTCCCTAATAATTTATTTTTCATTAATTTTAATATGTAGAAATTAAACGATTGATCTGCTTGCACAATAAATTTGAGAAAATTCTACTCAAAATAATTTAGCTAAAATTATGAATATAATTAATCTGAAATTACTGAAAAAGATTAATAAACTCAATGTATAAAATATAAGTAAACTCAACTTATAAAATATAAATTCACTCAACTTAATAAATATATCTGGATTTAGATACATTTATTTCATGCAACCCCTTGATGTAATAAAATTAAGTAAATTCAACATAAAACATTTTTTCAGTGAAAGAGTGCTTTTACACGTTTGTACTTTCATTACCAAAAAGTGTTGTTACCAATATCCTGTTACACATTTGTACCTGCACATACCATACAGTGGGTAATTATTACATGTGTGTAGTTGCACAAACATAAGGGCTGTAGATACTATGTTACACTGTACATACTACATACACATCTAGTTTCCATGTAAATACTAGTTATTAGGGACACTTAATCTAAAGTTGGCCCATATTTTCTTTCTAATGCCATCGGTGAGAGATTCCTGGCTTCTTCACGCCGCCTTCATTTCTCATCCCACTATCCTTCCTCAATGTCTACTTCAATTCTTGTCTTTCAACAATATCTCCAGCAGGACCGCATTGATCCCACTAAAACCGTCTCGGTTCTCCTCCCCGACCAATTTACCAGCAGTAAAACTAATATTGTCTTTAATCAGATGCAATTAGGGCTCCAAGTTAAGATCTCCTCCCAATTAAAACTCATTAGGCCCTTAATGACATTAGAGGGGTTTTCTGTTGCCGCTGCTCATTTAGGCAGCTCAGCGGCAGGGTGTGGGTGTTGTCAGGCGAATCAGAGTGACCCTATGGACTGATGATTGCATACAACACTGGCTCCTCACCAGCTCGTGGCAGCCAGTTAAGCTGCTGCTAGACTTTATAATTGGATGTGTGTTAGTGGAGACATGGAGCCAGCTGGACTGTGAGTTCTCTCTCCTCTATAACTTCCCTGCTTATATTATATTTTGCATGCTTTCCTGCTTCTTTACCCCGTCGAGACCACCCACATCGTTGTCTCTGTTTGCTCAATATTCTTTGTCTGGTCTCTGCATCTAATATACTAATATTGGACACTTGCATTCCAGCTCTAACTCATTTATGAGGTCGTAGTGTGCAAGAGGACAAGGGCAAACAGTGGCGCCATGTGTGGTCGAGAGCATTTTTGGGTGCTGTCCATGGTTCCGAATGAGCCGGTTTTGAAAGGCTCTGATATACAGTACTCCCACTTTTATTCTTTGCTCAGAAGTAAAAATAAGTTTGCATGCAAGCTTGTTTCCGCCATGGAATAAAATTAGTTATAATAAAAAGCTAATTGTGATTTTTCAGAAAAACAAGCTTAAATTACCTTTTTTATGGCCCGGTTTTGATTGTTTTTGCTTCAAGAGGCAATCACTATAAACTACAACATGCAAATAGGAAGCATTCATGTTTCATGAATAACTTGCTTGATGTCTAGGATTTAAATATCATAAACTGATATCTGTGCAAAACACAAAGAGCACAAGCCCTAAAGTAGCCTGATTGGAAATGTTGTGGAAATTTGTTGCTGGGTGGTCTATGCTGTGCAATGGTAGAAATGTGTCATGTCTGCAGAGATTTTGTTATCCTATGGTAAATATTCAGAAGACAAGAGGATGAGCACGGTTTGAGGCATGATGTGAAGCTAAGTTTAGTTATGATTTTGTTTGACAAGTGCAGTTTTAAATGTAGCTTATCCAATTCTTCACTGTTCTGGGTCTTTGGAAAATATTATAATGTGACGCTGCGTGACGCTACAAAATTACAGCAAGAAGCAATTTGTCCACACCAGACGCGACGCGGTTACAAGATGCAACAAAATCAATCACAAACCACAGCCAATCAGAAGGGCGTGTGGGTGGGATGTTTCTCTGCAAGCTATGTCTTGCACTCTCAATGGAATGGAAATGGAAGTACATAATCAGTTTAATAGAAAATAAAAACATTTTAATGTTATTTATAACAAGCACTCAAATGTATACACTGACTCATGCAATCTTTATCATGGATTATTCTTGTTTGTTTAAACAGACTTTTTTCCTTTTTATTTCATTTAAAGATTTGAGATTCCATCGACACATTCATTATGTTTATTAAGTTGTTAATTTAACAAGTAGTATTAAAATATATGTATATATATATATATATATATATATATATATATCAGTAAATTGCAAAGGCAACATTTCTCATTTTCATTCAACTTGGTCTATGTAAACTAAAACTGGGAGAGAAAAAAGATAGTTCTTTGTTTCTCAATGATACTAAATAACACTGCATTGGAAACACAGTTTGTATGTTCTTGTTCCCAGCTGTGGCATCACAGAAATGTAATCAAAAATAGAACCCCCTGTCGCTCGTCATGTAGCTGTCATGGATGGCTAGAGATAAAACTCTTATTCACATAGACAACACTTCTTTTCTCATGTGTTGTGGCATTATATTGTGTCATGTCTGGTTGGTTCGCAATTTGTGTTCAAGTGTTTGAACTAAGGAGAAACTGTTTTTGCAGTGATGCAAAATAAATAAAACCAAAAAAAAAATAAAAATTAGATGAGATCTTTCATATTTAAAAATGTTTTGCATCCCTAAAAAAAAAAAAAAATCTAAGTGTGAATGCAACTTGTAACTGAATTTACTGTCACTGCGCTCTCCATGGTGCTGAAATAACATACTATGATGTCTGAGCTATCCATGGTCCTGAAAACGAGTCCATTGCAGCTCTGCCAGTCTGCTTTTATACAGATATAATATATCAAAATGATGAAGACACATCTCTGGTTGCTGCTCTCTTATAGATGGAGCTGAGAAAGATGAGTAAGCATAGTACATCACCTTAGAAATTAAGCACCCCGATGACCCTGTATTGAATGTCTTTATGGAGCACTTCCTTACTGCCCTTTATGTTACTACAAAACCACAGCAGTTAACACACCATACCTGAGTTTTAATATGACTACGATTTCGCCGTCTGTGACATCCTCAGTCCCATCTGAGTGATTGCACTTACGCAGAAGGCTGTTGTCGGATAGAGAGGGAGTTGTGGAATATGTGTGCTTGACACCAATCTGTGATAATTACCAGAGGGGGCACCATCTCTCCCGCCTCCAATTGCCTTCTGCTGTCAATCAACAAGTCATTTCAGATCACAATTAAGTTACGGGAAAAGATACAAGGGAGGCCAATGGGTATAATTGAAAATAATTGAGCATGCGGCGGATTCGAGGAGTCGCCTTTGCGGCGCTCTCCGGAGGAGCCGTGAGGAGAGGTGACTGGAGAGAGTGTGCATAATGAACACAACAAAGCCTCTGATTTGATCCTTTCCACCCTGGAGGATATCAGCAGCTTATCGGAATAATCATACGCCACATGTCTCCATGTTGTGCACGAGGGAACGGAAATGGACCTTTGATCTGTAAACCTAAAGTGCTAGAAGCTGCATGCTAACTCGGCAGCCTGGGGGGTTTTGCATGGGAGAGATGCAGAAGTATGAAGAGGAGGCAGAGAAAAAAAGCCTGTGTCGCAGTGCATCCACGTGCAAGGATGTAATCATTTATATTTAAAAAGAATACTTAGCTTAAATTAACCTAGCTAAAACTTGGATTTGCCATCCAAGATAGAGGTTTGATTCTTCATCAGAAGAGATTTGGAGGAATGTATTATTACATCACTGTGTTTGTAAGAATCATTGAGGCCTTTTCTGAAAAAACAAAAAAAACCAAAAAAAAAAAAACAGTCTAATCCATAATAATGCTTCATCCTGTGGAAAAGTCTATTCTCTGTTGTCCTATCATATCAAAATGCAGCAGCATATTTGGTTAGAGATGTTTTCGACTGCTTTCGCTTGGAAAAAATGCTTGATTTTCACCAGAGAAAGAAAGGTTCTTAACCACAGTTTGTGGTTAAAAACCTCTTATTAAAGGACTTATATTTTTTACAAATATGCAATTTTATGCAAAAGTTGTTAATTGACATACTGTACATATCACTGCAGTTTCTGAAAGAAATTAACACTGGAGGCAGTGAAACTACAACACCTTTTATCAAACAAGCTTTGATTAATAAGCATAATTTTCGCAAAATATATTAGAAGAAGAATATTATGACTTCAAATCAGTATTAATATGCTGGGAGATTCGGAAACAGATGCTCTTGAATGTTAGCAACACACACATAGCTTCATATCTATGGGTTTTCAAAGACGGTAGGTTTGTTTGGTAGCTCACAGAGTACAGAGATGTACTTTGCATTTGTTAGATTTGGTGTAGGGCATATTTCCATCATGATAGAGCATTAACGTTTAGTAACAGTCTTCTAATATTTGAATTCTGAACCACTGCATTACCTGAAGCAACGAAACGAAAACACAGCAATATGTATCTATATCAACATAATAAAAATGTGCCAGGGTTTATGTATTGAACTTGAGTTTTAGCGCCACTCAGTGGACATTTCTCTTTGAAACTGCGGTAAAACGTGTAGTGAGGTACATAAAAACCGTGTTGCACAAAATGTGCATATAGGTACTTATTTTTATGAGACCACATTTTTTTATCAGCTTTTTGAACTCTCATTCTGATTGCACTCATTCACTGCAAAGGATCCATTGGTGATCCATGTCAGCTCTGAAAAAAAAAAACCTGATCTGCGTCTTGGATGGCCAAAGGATGAGTAGATTTTCAGCAAATACTCATATTTTTTGAATGAGCTACTCCTTTAAGCAACTGGAACACTTGGGAATACATGTGGAGGTGACGCACAGCATCCAGAAACGTACTTCTCACCAATGTGCACACACACACAAGCGTGCACGCGCTTCCTCTGTCTCCCCCTGTCCTCGAGAGCTACTTACCTTCTACTGCTTTTGAAAAAAAGGAAAACATTTCTCTGTGCAATTTGCATTTCCATATGCTGGCACTGGCGCCACGGAAAGTGGATAATTGGGCTGATGGGCAATGTCGGTGAGAGAGGAATAGAGAAGGATAGAGAGAAGGCCGGCTGGAAAAAAAACGCAGCCATTACTGGACATTTTTTTCCCCCTCCCCACCACCACTCGTCATTTTGCCATCCACCTCTCAACCACTTGTGTTGCTGAAAAGATTTACCTTGGCCTCCTATTTTCACTCTTTCTGCACAACTCCCTCCCCCAGTTTTTCACTCGTGTGCACACGAACGCTCTGACTCTCTCTCATCCATATTCATCCAGCGTCTCCCTTGCTCCCTCTGTCACCCACAGCATGGCGTTAATACACCAATTAGCCCTGAGAGCAGATAATGGACTATTTCATATTGCAAAAGAGAAAAAGAAACAGATCGAGAGAGAGCGAGAACGAGTGAGTGAGTAGCGGCTAGGTTTTGAGGTGCTACAATTTATGAAGATCCACCTGTCAGATGAAGGGCATAGATGATCGCTGATGGTCTTAAGAGCTTAAGAAAGCCATCGGATGATTGTTTCTTTTCTTGGGTCTTCCTCTTCTCAAGCAGTCACATTTCTCCCTGAAATTAGCTCTCAACATGAGCAGGATGCAGCTCGTCTAAATCAATATACCGAATCGAATGAAATCTTTGCATTAAAGCGGAGAAAAACATGACATGTGGAGAGCTCTTCTCTTAGCACTCATCACTGTGTTCTTTTACTGTGTCACGCAAAAATAAGAAACGTCAAAGCTTGGAATCTCTTCAGGTATTTAAGTGACCTTTGCAGCTTGAGAGTTTGTTCTAGTTTGCTGAATAAAGGCATGTGTGTTTTTCTTGTCATTTGCAAGTGGTGGTTAGAGCTTTTTCAAAACGCCCAAACCCAAGTATTAGACTTTTTGTATTGGGCATGAGTATTAAACTCATCTTGCTGTGGATATGAATGATATCTCAAGTTATTACAAGTCTGGCCAATACTGACACTTTTCACAGTATGGCTGATGATAAATGGCCAGTATTGAAATTCTGAATTAAAGTGCTTTACACAGCCGAGTTAAGGCTTCTCTGTGCCGGCGCAAAATTTCATGTAAAAATGCAATGTCACATTAAAGCCAGAATAAAGGATGCCCGATTTCACCCACCTCAGGCTTCAGTTGTAATTGCTGTGTAAATGCACTCATTCCACCTCTGAAAGAACACCTAAATGTCACTTCATACTTGCAGAGTAAATTTGTTAAAGTGCATTTTGAATGGTGAATTAAACAGACAAAAATTGAATGTGCTACAAGTTAATTTAGGCATTACAACATTAGTACAGTATGTACAGTTAAAAAAAAACATGAAAATCAGTTTAAGATATTGTGCTGCTTTAACAAAGTTTTTTATGACTTGTTCTAGACGGATCAGTTTGTTGTGCTCGTGTCTTTTGCAGTGTGTTGTGCATGATACAGTGTTCAAAAAATGCAGCGCTCAAGATAAAATGCATTCAACTTCAAAATCAAAAATGTTTTCTGTGTGAATTTAAAATAAACTATATATATTTTTTTTAAATAATACCTTGTGAGTGTAAGATGAAAGAGAGGGAGTGAGCTTAGATAACCACCAAACTCTTCCAACATTTCCAGTGGTCAAGTCAGCATTTCACAATGAAGTTGCGTAATATACAGTAGATGTTATATTATTATCTAACTATTATCTAATTAATATTCCAATAGGAGATTACTACTTACCTACTATATTCCCTACTCTTTCCCCCTCTCTCTCTATTCCTAGTGCTGTAGATGCATACACTTCTTGTACATTCAACTATTATTAAATTAGTTTCAATGGATATACTTGAATAAAGTTAAAGGTGCCATAGAATGGAAAACTGACTTACTGTTACCTTGGCATGGTTGAATAATAACAGTTCAGTACATGGACATAACATACTGTGAGTCTCAAACAGACTGTTTCATTCTAGGGTTAAATTCTAGGGTTGTAAATGGACCTGTAAAACCGTTTCTGGGCATTTTTTCCCCTTACCTAAGCTACATACCTTCTATGTACATATCAGAGAACAATTTAAAATATTCTCTCAATGCATTCTATGGCACCTTTAAGCTATTTGTTATTATTATTTTTGTGTTTTTATTTCCAAACTAAAAAAATGCATGGCTTTTATCAATCAAGAGCCACAGCTCTTATTTTAGCAACAAGAATCAGTCGTACTGTATGTGAACTGGGAATGTGAAAGGTTATAAGTAACTCACCGATTCTTTCACTCAGTCGATTCGTTCAATAAAATACATAAACGTAAAATAATTGTGTGCTTCGGGAATTGGGATGGCAAGTGTAATAGGAAGCAGAGAGGACACTAAATCCTCAAAGATTATCTAAGAAAATCAAAAGTCTGAGCACATATCCCTGCTCTCTTGACAGGGAAAATGGTCCGTTGCTCTGCCCAGAACTATTGAAAAAAAGTCATTTGGTAATGAAAGAAAAATGTAGGCTATCCTGTTGACTTTGAGCCAGTTTCCTCTGATTTGACAGTTAATGTGATCATGACTGCCCTTCAAATAGAGCACTAACCAAATCCCTTAAGGTCAACACTGAATCTTAACGAAACGGGCTGTCACGGAGGACACTGGCATAGGCCAACTGTAATTGGTATGTAGCCTATAAATAACTCAAATGTGAGTGCGAATTATTTTTTTTAATTATTATCATTTTTTCAAATATTTTTAATCTTTATTGACCACACCTCTCTACACTAGAGACTCTTGATTAAAATTGATTTCAAAAGATAATGTAGCACTTTACGGTCCCTGTGTTACATGTATAATTAATTACTGTACATCCATACTAATGTGTAGTAGACCTAATTATTGAATTGTGATTATTTCTTAATAAAATATTTACCAACACGCATTGGCAATAATAGTTTAACAATGATTTTTTGTTTTTTCAATGGTTTTGTGGGGGGGAGGGAAAAAAAGAAGAAAAAAGTCCAAGATAGAAGGAGTGTATATAGACTCAAGGATTATTATCACCTGTAATAAACCACTCCCCCGTCACAAGCACCGCCCCTTTCATATACACTCAATCTAAAATAACCCCGCCCCGCATAGGCCGCGCCCCCTACTAATACGCTCCTAAACAGTGAAAGCTCAACTGAGAGGCGTCCCACACCGAAAGCCATCTGAGTAATCCCACAATAATCACCCACCACACCATGCTGGACAGCAAGACATTTTTCGGATCAGTCAGGAGACCTTCATCATATTCATAAAAGCTACAGTATTAGTTTAAATATAGCAGCCTTAAAAATAGGCTGCATGTAAGCAAGCCCTTAATTATTTACCAGGTTGAATCAGTCAATGAATCAGTCATTGAGACCGATCAATAATACATTGTCATTTCGCGCACGGTCACGCAGGGTGCAAATTAATAAACCTGGATATGGTTTATTAATTTAGATGGGGTTCAGATAAGAAGTCGGTCGGTGTGCCGTGAGAGAGAGAGATACATCCACGCTACGCTTCTTCAGACGGAGGGAGTCAGAGCGACTGCTGGTTTCGAGGCGGGAGGACACATGGGTCGACACCGCAACCTTTCATTTCTGCTCTAATGTGTGTGTTAAATACGACACGGAATCCGACACGAACACTCACGGGCTTTCCAGCGTCCGCTCCTGACGGTTCTGCGCGTCTGTGTTTTGCTTCTTGGATTTGGGGAGACGTTTCGCGTTATGTTCAGTGCTGAAAACGGGACTGCGGACGATCTTTTATTCGCTCCTTCACGTCTCATGTGGACTTACCACCAGTGAGTCGCGTGTCAAACATCGCACGACGATGCGAGTTGTTGTTTCGCTGGGATTTTGACGCGAGCGCGGTCGTTTGAGTAGTAACTTAACATGTCGGACTGTATTTCGCCGTTTTGTGCGTCTTTGTCACGAATTTTCTCCTTCCGTTAATTTTTCTGGACTGCTCCGTTCGGGCTATTCGTTTTTAATCTGCATGCATCCGCACGAAGAAGGAGAAACCGACAGATAAGCGACAGGAGGACTGAAGAATGAACGAGATTTACTGAAGAACAGGAGGAAACGCAGTAAGGTACGAACCCGAGGTTTTGTTTTTATTTACGTATATATATATATATGATGGTTTTATATGCTGCAGGAGGACTCGGCACGGATATCTCTGTCACCTCTGGCATGTAACGAGGTTTATTTATTGGTGTTTTATGCTTATGGGTATAGACTACGCGCGCGCTCCTGATGCGTCAGACACAAATAAACGCTCGCGCGTAATGATACATCCGCGCGGGTCATTTATATCCCACAAAATGTCAAATTTGACACTTCGATTCAACTATACCCTAACCTTTAGAGTTTATTAATTACCTGCGTGTTTGCAAAAGAATCAAACATTTTGTAAAGTAGCTTAACATTTAGATATGACTGTCGTTATTGTTTAGTTTTTAGTCAGAAACCGTATTTAAATATTCGAGCACGTTTTGCGCTGACAAAATAAGTTACGCAGTTTTTTTTTTTTTGAGCTAACCTTTATTTAAACGGACGTAATGAGATATCAGAAAATGAGTAACCATACAGAGATTGGCTTTTCATACCTCTATCACGTATCATCTATATCACATTCCTGTCCTGAAAAAGCGCCTTTTATACCAATAATATCTAATTATGTGTCATATAGGCCTGCAAGAAACCTCGTATTAAAGTACTCTAGTGTTACATGGGGAAAAAAATCATCCAGTGCTCGACCTTTGCATGTCTTGAATGAACAGGCCCACGTGAGCAGTAATATAAGCACTAATGTCACTATTTTTCCACACGTTAAGGGAAATCACAAGGAGGCTAAAATATCTCTGCAGAAGAGCACATTGCTTTGTGCTGGCAGGAAAAGTGAACGGCTGGGTGACGTTTGGGTAAATGGACACGACTGGACCAAAGTTGAATCTCCTCAAAGCAGCAGGTTCCATTTAAAACGTCACGCCTCAGTGCGAGCAGAAGCCTCTTGATGTTGGTTTAGGTTTTAAATGCCAGTGCTTCGCTTCAGGACTGGTTCTCTGCCAAACACTCTCTCCGAACAGAGCGAAGGATTTATGCGTCTCTGTCCGAGTGTCAGAACAATTATTCTAAGCTCCAAGCAGATGAATTATAGTCAAGCGTTAGCACAATATTAATGATAGCTCCCATTTTTATATTGTGGCAGTAATCATTGGAGAAATTTACTTCTCCTTTGCTTTTGCCAAAGTGGCCAGTGCTCAGCATTTCCTGTGTATGATGAAAAGGATTTGATAGATTGGCCGCATCTGTGTCATCTTTATTTTGGCAGAGCTTTCACGGCAATGGTCTGGATTTGACATATGGATCCACATAGTGATTCAGTCATAGCAACATTATTGTCAGATGCATGATTTGTTAGCCCATTTTGCCGTGCCTTGAAACAACGGCTGTGATGGTCAAGCTTCCAATGATGATTTTATTTCCCTCGCAATCTTAAAGAAAAGAACAAGAAGAAAGTAAGCTGTGCATGGCAGTGTTGCTCACAAACTATTTCATTTTCTTTATGATTAATTTTTTTTTTTTTTTATTAAATGTGAAAGTGTGCGTCACAGTGTTTTGAATTGTTTGGCCAGCTAACAGAGACAGCAACAGCAAGGTTCAGGTGATTTTTTTTTTGAGCGGCGAAGCTTTCCACTAACAGTTTGACCGCTATTTTCTTTGCTATAAATCTCTAAACAAACCAAACCGTTGCGAACTGGGACTTGCACATTGTCCTAGTTTGACCTTCTGGTTTGAAAGTTATGGAGAGCGCTTGTTCACGGCATTTAATGCTCCTTTGAATCATGCCGTCTCTCAGTTTTCTATCCTCCTCAAGTGCACTTAGCTGCGTTAAGCAAAGGTGTGCGCAGATGGTCCTGGCCAGCTGCTGAGAGGACATATAATTTTCATTTTCTCTTGTTCAGTGCACCAGCGTCTCGTGAGTGCACAAGGCCTTTGCTTTTTCTTTTTAGAACAGATTCAGACCCATGTCTCCTTCTGTTCTCCTCCTTTCTTTCTGTCTGTTTATCTGTATCTCTTGCTTTCTGGGCCCCCACAGGTTTAGGGTATTGTTATGCTGTCAGTCATCCAGTAGTGTATTATTTTTGCTGCTTGTAGCTTCCTGTAAGGCCATTCAGCAGGAGTGTCCTCTGAGGTCCATATGGACACTGCAGCATCTGAGGCTTTGTTTTGAAAGGTAGCTAAAGCAAACATGAGTACATCACAGTCAGATTTCAAAGCAAAATATTTTAACATTTTATTTGTATTTTTAACTTTGAAAAAGTTTGAAGTAGCACTTTATTTTACAGTTTCCTTGCTGTGTTACATAAAGGTAAACAGTAAAATCTGTAAATTATGCATAATTATATGGAGTATCTGTATATACATACACATATATACTCAGATAATTAAGTTTTTTTTTTTTACTTTTTCAAAAATGTTTTTTTTATGTTGCCATGGTATTCTGTTAGTTAGCTATATTTCTTTAGTAATTTATTACATATTCACAATAGCCAGACTGCAGTTTGATTAAGATTAATTGTAATACACAATGAAAAAAAATGATATTTGAAAATTGGTAACTGACTTATTTTGCAATTAAACACAGTATATATATATATATATATATATATATATATATACTGTATATATAAAAATATTTTAAATTTTTTATTATGGTTTCATTTTGTGAGTTACAGTAGCTATATTTATTAAAGGAGTTACTTTTTTATCCATAACATTTCAATGAAATGCAGCCGTTTTAAAATGCGATAAAATGGTGTGGTAGCACTTTATTTGAATGTGACAGTATTTACTGCAGTAACAGTGAATTAGCATAATTACAGGTAACTAACCTAAACCAAACCTTAACTCTAACCTTTACTGTACAGTACTACTCAGTGTATATTTGTATAATGGCTCTATAACAGCATCACCTTAAAATACAATGTTGGTAAGTCTTGTACACCAGAAACAATTGTAGTTTTTTTTGGTGTTAAATTTGGATGATTATTGTAGTTGTTTGAAGTAATTACAATCTATTAAGGTAGTGACAAATCCGGCATCAGAATCAGCGTGAATAGTTTTGGTGCAAAAGATTGTTTGCAAATAATTGACATGTCTGTCTAGTCGCAACCGCCTTGGCCTTTCTTCTGTAAGTTCATTATGTGTTGACAGCCATTGCATTATGAGACTGCTCATTACTGAATGAATGGGGTTTTTGCAACTCGCTGGGGGAGACAGAGCGAAATATAAAAAGGAGTTCATGTGGATGCAGCCGCAACTGTCCCAGTTGTTGTGAAAAAGCACAAAAGCAGCAGGAACTGGGCGTCCCTTTCGAGACTGCGCCTGAGTCTCGGCCTTTGTGTCGTGAAGTGCTGTTCTGAATGTGCGGATGAATGCAGCAGCCTGTAACTGCAGGCGCCAGGCATCAAAGCTTTTGTGCGAGTCTCAGAGAGCACGGGGCGAAGAAAGAAAAAAACCAAAACCCAACTACATCTGGAACCAGGGTAGGAGGAGTGCGCACCTCCGCACGCCACCGATCGGGAACCGCCGGCGTGATCATAGAGCACAATGGAATGTCTTGATCAACAAGTGCATATGAATAGAAAAATCAATGAAAGCTCTTTTTCATAAATTGAGTGCATGCTAAATTAGCCGAATGGGTCCGTCTGGACAGATAGCGGATTGTTTGGCTGCTGTCTTTGGATCATGTCTATCGACTTGGCGAGGGGGGTGGGTTGTGTCGGTTTACAGCTGTGAAAGGCTAAAATAGAGCCCAATCAATGGAGCGCGGGGCAATTTACTTGGGGTATTGCTGTCAAAAGTGGCTCTGCCAGCTAAAGCTTTTCAGAATGGCTTCACAACCACTTCTGTCGCCAACACAATACCACTGTGTGATTGCTTAATATCACAATCCATCCAGGCCAAGACATTCCCCAATTAAAAGCGCCTTTTTGCCACTTCTGAGGAGCGGTCCAAAACAGCTCTGGTTATCCAACATATTTAACAAGACACGAGGCTGCTCCTGCTGTGGTATTTTTTTTCCCTCAACTAGGAAGCTGTTTGATGCGGGAAAGGGAAAGCCAGAATCGTTTCACTGATCGGCACATAAAAGGGTGTTGCCATCTGCTGCCGGCTGAACAACAGACTATAGCTCGTAATTTTGCGTTCTGTTTGGGACGTTGTGTGGAGTGCGGTACAGGACTGTCGGTTCGTGCGTGATTTGGTTGGGGTGAAATTCCTTGGAAACAAAATGGAAGAGCTCGCTCGACGGGATGCGGAATGTCAGTCGTGCATCATTCCGTTCACGTCCTGTCAGTCAGCTCCTCGCGTAAGCGCCAGCCTGGAGAGGGAAGTCAAGCCGAGCCCAGTTGTGCAGGTGGAGAGGGAGGGAGCTGGAGAGTATTGAATATAATGGCTCACAGACTTTAATAATAATAATAGCTCACAGACGTTCAACAGAACTCCCAGATAGGTTTAATATCAGTCTTCTTACTGAACATTTATGCCGTGGGTTGCTAACCTGCTATGTTTGGGGAGAAATGGATAAATTCGGCAGAAGGCAGCTAAATCTTGGCTAAGTTGAATTTTTTTCCATGGCTTGTGAAGGGTCTTGGCTAGCTGGTCACAGGTGGTAATAATAATAATATTGTTGTTTTGTTATTATTATTATTATTAGTAGTGCCATTATTATTATTATTATTATTATCATTATTATTTTGAAATAAATAATAATAATAATAAATTAATAATAAATATATTGTGTATATATATATA
>JAUMHG010000035.1:4863525-4877906 GCA_032359395.1 Enteromius anoplus
TTATTTTATTAAAACAAAACCTGTAATTGTTTTAGACCATTAAGCATTAAGAGTCATTTTGACATTCTTTATAAAGAATCGTCATCAGTTCTGTTACAATACAAGTGTTTATTTCTGCATGCAAGCATCTATTTTTTATAGAAGATTACAAGCGCTCAAGAACCATTAACGGAGCCCAACGTCATGAATAATCTGGTTCCAGTATTTTTATTAAAATGAAACTGATTCCCAGCCCTTCTTCTCCCCGTCTCGTCTCATTTATCCTCTCCACCGCTCTTGCTAAAGCATTCTCGTCTGACCCTACGGCTCCTTCTGCCCTCCCAGGCTCCGTGCTCCATTATTTACATGCTATCCAGTTTCTCCATTGATTCCCGCAATGTAACAATTGAGACAGATTTGCCCGACTGTCACAATAGCAGTGGGATTCGGCAGAGTTTGTAAATGGGATTAGGCTTAAATGGAATTTAATTTTCACCGTTGCTGTCTCCAAAGCCTGTCTGCCACCCAGACACCATGACGCTTTACTGTAGCCGCAGCTTGCGCATGTGTGTCTGCGTTTGCGTGTGTGTGCGTGTGCATCGCAGCAGTGCCGGTGTGTGTCTGATTAGTAATTTCTACAGGGACCCTAATTCTGATTGTTTTTGTTTCTCATTGTTCTTTGCGCACGGCGGTTTATTTGGCAGGGCTCCTGTAATGCGATGCAGGTGTGTAGCTCCTTCATTTGTCCCCTGCTCTATTTGCTCAGCTCGCATTGTGTCGACGTGCGTTCGCCCGTAATCTGATTGGTCATTTTTTTGTGAAATTTTTTTTTCCAGGTCATTCTATTAAGCAGCAGCCTGCCAAACTCAGAGCTCTGCAACAATGGATCACGCGTTGCATTCAAAAGCAGCTAGATGGAGCGCAACAGAATGGTAAAGAACACAGCGTTCACGAGATGTGATTTTGGAGGTTTAACTACTTTTAAACTTCGTGACGCGGCTGAAAACTTGGCAGTCTTTGCATGAGATGCTAAGAAACTGTCTCTTTGAATTAACGGCCTAATATATCTTTCTGATTCAATAGCAAAGTGGATTGTAGAGGCTAGGCCAATGATTATATAGAAAAGTAGTAAAGCATTAAAGAATAAATGAAATAATGATACTAATAATGATTTACAAAATAGATTTGACACTTTTTTTTTTGTCTATTGTTTAATAGTATCTTCTACTCACCAAGGCTGCATTTTTTGATTTCAAATACAGTAATATTATGTAATATTATTACAGTTGAAAGATAATTGTTTATATATTTAAAAATGTTATTTATTAATTTATGTAAAAGCTGAATTTGCAACATAATTACTTGGTACCACTTTATTTTAGGGTTACACATATTTGTTTCTCATTACCATGCATATTACTAGAATATTAGCCATTTATTAGCATATATTAATGCTTTATTATACAGTACATCTCTAATCCTACCCAATTCCTAAATTTAACAACTAACCAAATTAAGAATTTATTGAGGGAAAAGTCGTGGTTAATAGTTAACAAGCATTACCTAAAGTGTTAAATAATTTTTTTAAATACAATAAATGAATAAATAAAAGCATTTCTGGCAAATACATATAGTAACTCAATATAAAAGCACATTTAATCCAAGTATTACCCAATAATTCCCAAGGGGACTGACACAGTGTAATCGCTCTCCACTATATCTTGCTATTATTTTGCAAGACATAGTCCTTTTTATCTCATCACATTCAATTTAGAGAAGTCTAGCTTAAAAACAAAACAAAACAAAAAAACAGTAAAAACAAGGAATTCTCGAAAAATGTATACGAGTTGACATATTCCATTTTAACCAGAGTATCGCCCGCCCCTTGGCCAGTCAAATAAAACTGACAGTCTTTACAGAGGAGATGTTTGTCCGCACCCACTTGTATCAAGGATGTGCAAAGCAACCATCTAGAAGGGATCGATGGGTAAACTTTGAGTTGGACTGCTGGCCTGGCAGTCAGATGAAATGGATAAGTGAATGAATGAGTAAACAGATAAGTGAATAACTGCTGTCGAAGTGTGAATCGATGCATATGGATCCAGTTCCTGGGTCCTGCTGGGCTGCGGATGAAATGAATGTGGAGCGACGCTGCTTTTCAGAGATGGCTTGAGCTGTATGGATTCTTTCTGAGCGCGTATGTGTGTGTTAGCGCAGATCCGGATGAAACAGACACACTGGAAGTTGCTTGACCAGCCATTGTGCACGTCCACCATCCATCTGCATTGTGAGTGCGGTGGGCCCCATTTACCCTGCTCTTTTTCTTCACTTTCTTCCCCAAATGTGATCAATAAGTGAATTAATGTGCAAGGGACGAGGCGGTGCATGTGGTACTGGCCTTGGCAGCCAGCAAAGCCCCCTTCCCCCCTTCCTCCGCAGCCAGACCAAGTGCAACCGAGTACACAGAGACCAGGAAATAAGAGCGTTCATTAATAATGAATACATTACAGTGCCAAATTGGAACGCATTCAGCTTTTAAAATTCCCCTTTCTCTCTCTCTCTCTTGCTCTTGCTTTTTTGTTTTATAACCAGCCAAATTAATTATGGTAATTATTACTCAATAGGTAGTGGGGACTGGATAGAAGGAGAGAGGACACTTAGCTGCGGACAGGGGGTCTGGAGCTTTGTGTTTAATGCTGGCGGGGGGTGTCTGAGTAGATCAGGACAAGGAGGAAAAACAGAAGTGCACCATTGGACACAGGTGTGGGGAGACGGGTGATGTCAGACAGATTGTGTATTGCACACGTCAAATGGCAAGAACTGCAAGAAATTGCCAGTTCTTGTTGTAACTGACTGGCGTTATTCAACTTTCATGGGTCGGCGGATGCGTCTGGAAAGTTGTTTTAGTTGGATTTGGTGGACTCACTTCAAAAACATTAGCAGAATGAATATCTGTGCACATCTTTTATAAAATCTATTCTTAATTGTTTTACAATTGATTCACACAGACGAGTGAGACGAATGAGGGCTGTTGGGAAAGAAATAATTACTGTTAGTGCCATCAAATCTTCAAAAGATTCTCAGTATTTTAATTTAAGACGATTAGTAGCAAGTAAAACTTATTTTATTTTATTTTATTATCTATTCTATTCTATTCTATTCTATTCTATTCACTGGCCCCACAAAAGAACAGTGCATTTGCTAAACAATATTATTGGTGGTGTACATAATATGTAGCTAGAATATATAATATATATAATATTTAAAATATGAATGCATTTCAAATTTTCATTAATTTATCAGAAATAGAAGGCCCTGTTTCTGGAAACCGTGGGATATAATGCAAATCATTACAGACTGGTTTGTCCTTTTCTCTCACACATTTTACTGATGTGACTACTTCAACAAAACCTCACCAATATGAGCCAGCTGGATAACATTATCTTGGTGACAAATCAGCAGAATTCGTAACAAAAATTTAGCCTACATCATTGAAAGCCAAACTTTTTTTTTTTTACATGGCATAAAAATATATGTCCGATAGGCAAAGAATAATGAACGTTGAGTGCATTTTCAGTAAGAGTGACGCAGTGGCCTGAATGGGCGAATGACCAACCAGCACTGGGCAGATTTTGGGTGGAATAAGTTGGAAAGTGGACCAGACTTTATGTGTTACATTTGGTCACATGAGCTCAAATGATGAATGACTTGAACAGAGCTGATTCACAAAGAGAAAGTGTTCACTAAAGTCCCTCAGTGTCCCTGCGGCGGTGCCCTACAGCTGTAAGACGAAGAGGCGGAGAGGTGATTTGTGTGAGTATTGTATTTCTGTAATCTCTTCTGATCACATCAGCCACAGCCAATAATGCAACACTGAGCCAAATGTCACGCTGCTCTTTCTTCCTCTCGCATGTTTCGCTCTCGCTCTCTTTCTCTCGCTTTCTCACATGACTTTTTCCTTTTTGCTGCAGTGGGGAGTGAGCCCTGCTGCAGAGGTTTTCGGAACCAGTCAAAGCAGTGAAAGAAAGCGAGGCTGGGTGGGACTCATCAGGAAAGTGTGACTGCACGTCTCGTCTGATGCAGGTTGACGGGTTGCGATGTTCACAAACACACACTCTCTCTCGCGCGCTTGAGGTTGGCACGCTTCGTGGCGCTTGGCGCTGGGAAATGAAGTCTAACCAGTGTGGCATCTGTCCCCGCTGCAGGAGAGTCCCGCCTCTCCACCCACACGTGACCCCGCCCACCCCGCATCTATTCGCACGGCTGCCTCGGGATAAACCGCCGCAAACCCTCTCCCACCCCTCCATCTCACACTCTGGTGTTTCATCTCATCCTGCCACCACCCACCACATGCCACTCTCAAATATTCATACCCACAAACACGGGCCCGATTCCTCTGCCTTTCCACCATTTTGTTCTGGGGGGAAACATTTATTATATATTTTTTTCGTAATACACTCAATGCATGTGACTCTGGAGGAACAGCACCTGGCATGTACATAAACCAGCAATTACGATTTAGAGGGAGGAATTTTATTTTTAACTTAATATGGTGTTATAAAAATATGATACTCATTGTATGACATTTATTTGACAGAAATTCGCATAGACCAATCATTAAAGTAGGGGAGAAAAATTCTACATGAAATAGAAACAGTAGTGTGTTCAAATTCATAGCATTCATTAAAAACAAAGTACAAAGATGTCTTACGACCTCTGGCGCGGTTCATGCTACAGTACATATGGTGGAATCTATACTATCCCATGAGGCCATGGGAGAGGAGTTGCAAATGGCAACTGATACCACAGGTCTATGAAATAGATGAGTACATATATATGTAGTCAAATATATAAAAAATACATTAAAAATGAATCGTTCGAATATTATTTGCAATACATACGCAATGACTGATATGGAGTTCTCAGTTTGAACGTTCTCGTTTCCATTCTGTTTTCGAGGTGTGAGGTAAATGATCCATTATCTCTTTTTATTACAGCTATTAAAATCATGAATTGTGATTATTTAAACCAAAAAAAAAGAAATGAAACAATTTTATGACTATACAAAGCACAGACCCAGTTGCGTATTGCTGTTAGACGAGAATTATTTTCCATGCTAATCAGAGTTTGTTTTTATCACTTCTTAAAACTCACTGTAAAAACGTAAGTAATTTCAACAACTGAAATAATTTGAAATACGGCACTCATTTTATGTAACTCTAAGCAAAGTTATTTACATTCATTGACAACATAATTGCAGAACGCACATAATAAACCATAATTTATTATATGTTGTTGTGGGCCTGGCTGAAAATGCTGGTTAGGTATGTTTTGATGATGGGATGCTGGTTTAAGCTGGTTATTCTGCTGGTTTATGTCACATCCTGGCAAAAGTCCAACATAAACCAGTAAAAGACCAGCAAAAGTCCAACATAAACCAGCAAAAGACCAGCAAAGGGCCAGCATAAACCATCAAAACGACCAGCAAAAGTCCAACATAAACCAACAAAAGACCAGCAAAGGGCCAGCGTAAACCATCAAAACGACCACCAAAAGTCCAACATAAACCAGAAAAAGACCAGCAAAAGTCCAACATAAACCAACAAAAGACCAGCAAAGGGCCAGCGTAAACCATCAAAACGACCAGCAAAGGGCCAGCGTAAACCATCAAAACGACCACCAAAAGTCCAACATAAACCAGCAAAAGACCAGCAAAAGTCCAACATAAACCAGCAAAAGACCAGCAAAGGACCAGCATAAACCAGCAAAACGACCAGCAAAAGTCCAACATAAGCCAGCAAAAGACCAGCAAAGGGCCAGCAAAAGTCCAACATAAACCAGCATCAAAACATACCTAACCAGCTTGTTTTTTTAGCATGGGGTGCTAATATAGTTAACGTTCTTAGCGTGAACCAGCCTTAACGGTGTTAAAAACTCATGTCTACTGCTTATTTACCTTGACCAGCAATTAAAAATGAGCAGCAGGTTAATCTGTCGAGTACACGCGTGCTCAAAATACCCACAATGCACCCTCTCCGAATATGAGAGATGTTTAATTCCTCACCGAAGCCGAGAAAAGCCTCCAGACGGTCCCCACGCGGCTAAATATAAACTCTCGCTCTCTATCCCCTCTCTCTGTTGTCTCATTGAGTCTTGTTCTGTCGTTTCTCTAATAGGGACACGCTGATGCACGCACTGAAATCAGAGACAGGAAATGAGAGTGAGCTAGCTGGTACACATGCTAACGCGCACGCCGCTGTGGTGCTCACGCACACAAAACCTCTGCCAGCCAAATACCCTCATCTTTTCATGTGAGCGCACATACACACACACACTAATAGTGCACTAAAGCCCCGAGTGGGAAATGAGAATTGGCTTGCAGGCAGAGCAGCTCTAATATGCATCTCTGTGTCTGTATGCCACCGGCTGTATTCACATCCATAACGGAAAGAGAGCAGATGCCTGGGTCTCTCTCCAATGCCCTCTCCTCCTCTTCCTCCCCTCTGTTTTACCCACACTTCCTCTGACTATCCCCCCTATTCTATTTTCTCTCTTCTTCTCCCTTGGTTCCCTTTCTGTCACTCCTTTCTCCACATGTAGGCCGTATATTAGCCCAGGGCCTCAATTTCTCTCCCACGTCTCTCTCCCCGCCCTTCCCTCTCCAGTGCGTTATCTCACAGGGCCAGGCTTACCGTTAGCATGCAGGCCCGAGCAGGAGCGAGGAAGTCAGGTGCAAGTCGCATCAAAATAAAACAGCTAGAGTAAATGACTTTGTCTTCATACGGCATTTCGCCCACTGTTCTGACAGCACGCTAACTATTCTGTGCTTTGTATTTTTTGTTTATTTATGTATTTGTGATTGTATGCAGAGACACATATCTACCTTGTTTTCAACTATAAGCAGGCACAGCTATTTAACTTGAAATTATGCAACTGACACTGGTAGGTCACGTGACCTCATTCATTCATACTACATATAATGCACTTTAATAACAAATGCGATGTAAGTTTAAAACCAAAGATAGATAGTATGCAGTGCAGAATGAATGAAGTGTTTGTTTTAGCATCCTGACTAGCCCGACAAAGGAAAATTGGCTTAACCAATCATATGCGCCTGGGGCGGGACTATCTGTTAATGGAAGACTGGAGGAGAGTTGAGGAAAACTGGCTGAAATTGTATTTTTCCACAATTGCGTTAGGAGACTCTAGTGGTGCAGAAATTCCCTTTTTAACTTATTTTGAGTCTTTTAATGCCTTTGTTTCAAAGGATAGTGAAGGTTGACAGGAAACAAGATTTAAACCCGCGTCCCCTCAGGACCACCACAGCACTTTGTGTCATGAATGCACACGCTCCTACTGCTCTACAGCAGAGCTAGCTCTTACAACTTGCCTGTTTCCTGTTATTTCCTTGTTTAATTCCTGCTGGAAGAGCTAAATCCAGATTCTAATGGTGTTATATTGTTTCTAGATCATTTGAGCTTGTCATATTTGGTCTTTAGCTTGCCCAAGCAGGTATATATACAGTAACTGATCTGCTGGACACCAGCTGGTGGAGACCAAGGTTGGCCTATTAGCGCGTAGGTCAACTATTTAGAGCAGTGTGTTAACAACGCCCAGGTCAAAGGTCAAACGTATGCCCAGAATCCACCACAAGTTGCATTGAATAAAACTGTTAAACGAGTAACATCATGTCTACAACGAAAGCATCTGATGGTGCATCTCAACACAATGGCTAGAGATCAAACCTGGAACATTTAGTAAACCTAAAGATCCTACATTTTGGAAATCGAGAGATAATTGCATAAGTTATTTTAGAGAAGGAAGAGCATTTCACACATAATGTTGGGTTATTAGGTGTGGACTACATCAGAGAATTACGCTGAAGGCAGAGGCTTTATTCATTATAATGGAAGTGATTTATAGTTCAGACATGGTGTGAATGTGATATAAATGGGCGGCTTGGACAACAATGTTACATAAATGTTCCAGGCTCAGCACAATTTAAGTTTAAACAAGGGCGCTTGTGGCATAATGTTGAAGTTTCTTTTTCATTTTGCCAATCCAAATATGCTTATGTATGTGTAATACATTTAGGGAAATATATGTAATGTACATGTATATCCATCTTAAAACATGTTCAGCAAAAAAGTGCCCACTAGGCAGTATGTATGTTGGTTAATAAATAAAACATATATAGTGTTATATAATTACATATAATACCATATTAAAAAATTTCACAGAGATCACTCACTTAATGCAGCTATGTGCATATTTTCTATAGGGATCTTACATTATTAACCTTAATATGTGAAAAATTATATAAGGCCTCATGGGTAACATGTATGGCAAAATCACTTTTAAATGAAGTGCAAAAAATGTCATATATTATGTATTTTTCATATGTTTGGATTAAAAATGCTCACTGTTACAAGTGTTGTTTTTTACCGTCAACCTTTTTTATGTCTAGTTTTGTAAATGACAACCAACATCTATAATGTAAAATTAAATATATAATGCATAGGTTTTAACAGACAAATCATTATAATGAAAGCTCATTAGTAAGCTTTGCATTCCTCATTTGTGGGAATTAATCTAATTTTTTGTACGTTTGTACATTCCACTTACAGTACATTGCACTCAAAAACACATTTTTCATCCGTTCTTGCATTCCCTTGGAATCGATCCCATGACCTTGACATTGCCAGCACCGTACTGTACCGTTTCAACTAGAGGAAAGCAGTGTTTTTGTCACAAATTCTGTGGAATGAGCTAAACTTTTACTATTCCTTCATGCTGGAGTGATGTCTGTGTGAAGCCTCTGACATTGACCAAACTGTAGTGTCTGTTTGTCTGTGTGTGTGCAGTGTATTAGGAAGGTGCTACCAGTGAGTAGATGTTCAGGTTGCTGAAGAGCACAGGTGTGTCTGTCCGGCGGGAGTTCATATGTTTATTCGTGTGTGCACTCGGGGGTGGGCGATGACTGGCGGCTCGTCCCCCAGCGCTGCTCCATGGGGCTTATTAAAGCTATCCTCATCGTCTGCCCTCACATTCGCTCACCCTGCAAATCTCCTCTTTAATTAGAGAGGGCACAGGCAGCCATCCACAGCAGCTCACTCCACGCCGAATGGATGGAAACACGCAGCAATTGTGGGACATGTGGGTGGGGAGTGACAAAAACCCTTAAAGTCAAGGGCAACGGATGCCTGAGATGGGAAGATAAATGACGCAATTTCAGAAGTATTTACAGAGGGAGTGGTGAATAAATGATAATATGGAGAATTAATGGAAGAGGAGAGTTCACTTGTTGCAAAGCAACAGTGAGAAAAGTATGCAAGAAGGGAAGTGAAAAAAGAATAGCTTTCATATAGGAAGGTTATGGGGGGGGGGGGCCTGTTGTTGCAGTGTCCTTACTTAATGGGGTTGCCATGACAACAGTGTATCAGTCAGGAGCCAACTGATTGTATGCACTACTCTGTAAGTGTGTGAACATGTGAGAGCAAGATTTCCTGTGTCTGTGCCGTATAAATACGCGTCCATGTTCTCCTGTAAGAGACAGTTGGCATTTTTTATACTTTTGACAAATGATTGACTTGTAAATGAAGGATTTACAGACACTGGAAAGTCATTGCAAAGTCTTATAGGTAGATATGCTTAATGCTCACAAATATTAGGACAGATTAAGCTGAGTTTTGTGTCTGATTTATTTACAATTACACTGCTTTTTAATTTTGCGTTCGATTTTTTCATTAATTTCTTTTTTGTATTGTATTTTTTATTCACTTTTTAACTTTTAATCACTTACATTTTTTAAGTTTGAGTTTATCGAATGATTTCATTTAATTTCAGATTCTGAATTTTTTTTTTTATCGTTTTAGGTTACAATAACAACTCCCCCTCAAAGATATTCAATGTGATATTTTTTATGGATTAAAATAATTATATACAAATACACACACACCCACACACACACACACACACACACACACACACATATATATATATATATATATATATATATATGAACTAATTGCAAACCATTTCCAATATTTATAAAATCAAAATATCAAGTGTAATAAATAAATAGATAAATAAATAAATAAAAAGTCCAGATGTAATTTATCTGGCTATGTAGGCCGGCGCCACACATGTCAGGTCAGGTGATGTCACTTCTCCGTAATAGTCCCACAGGACTGACAATCTGTCATCATTGTTTTAATGACCGCGTAAACAATGTCAACTCTATACTGTGCCAAAGCGAACGAGCAGCCTTAATTGTACAATTAATCGAAAAACATTTTAATTAAAGACCTACCTGTGCTCACCCCTCCCTACCTCTAAGCTCTCCTTCTCACATCCTGGTTGTTACATCCTTCCTCTTCCCACCTGTTCCTTTTACGGTTTATTAGTCCCATAGGAATGATGAATAAGAAATGTGATCTCTTCACTATCTCAGTTGTTTCTCGTAGACAGGAGCAAGATAGAGACAGTTAACTCTCCTGCACCTCCAATCTTTCTCCTCTGATCCATCTCAGATATGAGAAATCTCAACGTTTCAGTTTGAAGGTCAGATATGAACATCTGTAAACAAAGAGAGTGCTCAGCATTAAGTTGAAAGGTCTCAACTACTACTTCTGAGATATTTATTGGAGCTGTAATGATTTTGTAGCTCTCTTTAATTGCATTTGAACAATTGCTGATCCTTAAATGAAACATTCATTCTCCTGAAAAAAATAACTTCTGCGCATTAATATTTCTCATTCTTATCTGTTTTTATTGTTCATAGAGAATTTTACCAGAAGAAATCTAAGACAAAACTTAGTAAGTTAAACTAAGATCTGCTTTTGTCCTCTTAAGGAATGAAAGAGAGAATATTAAGGAATCTGTGGAGAAACAAAGTTGATGCTTTAGAACTTAAGAGCTCCCGAAGGATGAAAGAGCAACCTCTTAAAAAATGTTTGCAGAAAAGTCACAGCTGTTCCTCAAATAAGACATAAAAGAGATCTCCAATAAGTCTTCTGTAGAATGGGGAACCTTGGAGCAATTTCTCATTCGCATTTGAGACAAAACTAGCATATCCAATAAGTCTTGTTGAGAAGGAGCAATTAAAATTGGGCTCATTTGTATCCATTTTTAAGAATAATAACAGAGACGAAACTGATTCTTAATTGGAACATGACCAATATCTGCATGAACATTCGAGCCACATCTAAACAGTAACGATTGGGCTGCTTTCCTTTCCTTGTCTCATTTCCCAGCCAACAGCCTCCCCCCCACATCATTTCCACCCCTTCCAATTTTCCGTCTTCCTCGTGTATCTATTACAGCGGTTTCCTCCCTTTTTTCCCCCCGGCCCCCGTTTCTTTTCCTCTGCGGGAGGGCCGCTCCACACAGCGCCAGCGCCCTAGGATTCTGACCAGCCCTGGCTTCGCGAGTGTCCCTCTGAGCGCCAGTGCTTTGTAGAGCTGCCTCCTCAAAGCCGGAGTGGACGGCCTGCCTCTCCAGCGGTGGAGGAGCGCCTCGGGGAGCTGAGCTCATCTCATGCCCTGCCTCTATCTCTCATCTCAGTGTGTATGCCTCACCCACATAAACCCCATGCGGCGGGCGAGATCTCTCTTCACAGATTCAGACACACACAAACCGGCCTATTGTGTCTGTTTATCTGGCCAGTAGTCCGGTGCTTAAAAGCCTAGCATGTTCTTTTTGTTATTCGTTTGCCTCGGGTCATGTGTTCTTAAAATGATTAACTTCACTCTCTCGTTGCGGTTGAGATACGGGCTGGGGTGATTAATTGATTCATCTGTTAGCGATCAAGACCCTCCTTTATTGATTAACAGGCTAGTCCGTCACCAAGGAGTCTCCTCAGCGGGACGCTTGGCTCCCCCGGGAGACGTGTATGTCGGAGATTTCTGTTATTCGCCTCCCCGCGGGATAAAATGCTCTGACAAACAAAGGAGACTCTGACAGATGTGTCTTTTGTGCATAATTAGCCAAACCCACCCCACAGTCAATGAGAGGATGGATTAATGAATTAAATCCGCATTGATGTATAACAAGCTCGAAATGCGGGTATCGAGCGCCGTTTCTTCTGGCCCACATTTGAAACGTTATGTCATCGCAAACAATGCTGAGGCAGAGGAGCCTATCCGGAATATTCCAGACAGGGCTCTGGGAAGGCTGTAACCTCCATCTGTCTGGAGTGCTTTCTGAATAGCTTCTCCATGATTGAACATCAAGTGCCAGTCTCTTTGCTCTCTTATCGAAATTGCGAAGATCTGTCGGGATGTTTGAGCCACATTTGGAGCTCCGTTTTTCCAGGAGAGCCATCGGGATGAGCGGAGAGCCGTTGCCATGGAGACGTGGCGTCACAGGCACCGAGCAGATTGTGCCGATTGTGCGGCTGGTTGTCATGGTGGCAGAGGATGCTGGGGAGGAGCAGGTGCCAAGAAATGACCGCTCCATCAAAGACTGTGCGTCTGTCTGACCATCTTTTTTTTTTAAAGGGGTCATGAACTAAGAAATCCAAATTCCCTTGATCTTTTAACAAATAAGGGGTCGTTTTACTACACACACACACAAAAAAAAAACATTATAAAACAGCTTATATTAAAGCCAATCTGCCAAAGTGTCAGCTTGTATGTGCCACTTTATGATGTAATAGTGTGGCTAAACCCCACCTCTGAAAAAGAGGATCAACACCTGCTTGCCTGTTAAGCCCCGGTCATTGTGGTGTGCACAATGAGTTTTGAATGCAGGTCAAAGCAGAAACCATAACATTTTAAACAAACTTTATTTAATGAAGTTCCAGAGCACAACAGAAAAATTGCTAATTTGTTTACAAACAAGGTACAATTTAACGTTGGATTTTTAAAAAAGATTGAAACTAAAAGAAGATGCTGTTCAAATATTGAGTTCAACAGTAAACAAGTGTGATTAACTGTTTATTGTGCTTTGACTCTTCTTACAGATCATGTATTTATGCGTTTTTAACCTCCATCACAGCAGCATCCATCTGTGAAGGACATAGGCTTTCAGACATACACCGCTTTTAGCCAATCACAGCAGTTTGTGTTCACTTCCGAGTCCGCCACGCCTATTTAAATGAAGCATTCTGATGACGGGGGTTAGAACAATCCAATTGCCTATTGCTTCTAAATTACTACCCCTTAAAACATTAGTTTTTGCCTTTATTATGATAGGGCTAGACTAGACAGGAAGTGAAGTGAGATGGAGAGAGAGCTAAGAGAATCAGGAAAGGTCCATGACCTGGGACTCAAACTCCGGACTCTAAGAAGCACAATGAAGCTGCATGTCGCTGTGCTACCCACAAGCCTAACAGCGTCTAGTGTCCGACTCTCTTTGATCCTTTCTTACATGGGGAAGTGAGTGTGAGAGAGGAGGATGGTTCAGGCCCTCTGTATTAGACATCTGAAAGCGTTGCCAGCGAGAGGACACAAGCATCTTTCGACCTCCAGCGCTGGCACACCACACCGAGGACATGATTCCAAAAGCTGTGGTCCAAAAATGCTCTGCTCCCCTCCCTCTTCACCTGCAGGGCTTTATTCTGGCCCTGCTAAATAGTGATCCGGTCAGAGGCGCACAGGTGCGCTTGGTCTGCATGTTGCCAAATTCCGTCCGCCCGCTTGTTGCCGAGAACAGAGGCTGAGTCACTCCTGCAAAGGCCACAGAGAGTCTGCTGCTCATAACATGCAGCATCAGCTCCGCTTTGTGAACAGCGCAGACGACAGTAACGTACAACAGAGAAGGAATGTTCATAATGACAGGCTTTGAATGTTGGCTTTACAAAGCCTTGCCCGAATGTTTATAAATAGTTGAAGAAGTCTTGAATTGCATAGGTTGTGTACAGACAGAGATCTAGAAAACATTAAGATCAAACATATAAAAATACATTTGAAGGTCACATCAGCGTCGATTAGTTTCAGTACATTCATACAGTATAAAGCAATATAATGCTCATTACTAGGGTGTTGCTACCTGGTTGCTATGGTGTTGTGGTTTCTAAACTGTTCTGTGTAGGCTTTACCTAGCATTTTCCTGGGACATGCTAAAGTGATAATTGTTACCAAGATATTCAAAGTGGTTGCTAGGAAGTTCTGAATGGTCGCTAGGGTATTGTTAGGCTGTTGTTTGGGTGTTTTGGTAGGGCATTATAAAGTACTTGTTGTTAGGTCGTTCTGAGTGGTTGCTAGGGTAGGACTAAAGGGTTGTTGGGGTGTTCTTAGTGTTGCCAGCTGATTACTAGAATGTTTTGGGCCGTTCAAGAGTGGAACTAGACAGTTATTGGAGGGTTACGATTGATTGCTGTGATGTTGTTAGGGTGTTCTGAGTAGTTGCTAGGGCAGTGTTCAATGGTTGTTAGGGTGTTCTGAGTAGTTGCTAGGGCA
>JAUMHG010000035.1:4920743-4934505 GCA_032359395.1 Enteromius anoplus
TATATATATATATATATTTATTTATATATATATATTTCAGAAAAAAATTATGAATAAAACAATAATAATAATGAGTGACAAGTACAAAGGATATCTCTACAATGGCTTTGGTGCTTAAAATAATAACAGTTATTCAGTATGAAATTCAAGAAAAGTATTGTTTTGCCAAGCATTATCCAAAAATACTTGTTATGTTAAGTGTCATATTTGTGTACAAATATCCGATTCTACAGTTCATACTGCATCAAGGAACTCAGAAAATCTAATGGTATCAATGGGAACGGTGCCTCAAGGAGGAAACATTTACAGAGATCTGTGAAAGTAAAATAACTTTCATCTAGTCGTAATGCTATTTGGGCCCTAGCCAGATTATTACGACTGCATACTGATTGTATGAATGTTGATACAAACATTTGCCAGAGGCTTTTGTTTGGATTTTAGATCAAGATTATATAAAGCCACAGCTTAAAATTGTATTTTACATAGATATCCTTAAAAATAGATGTATATACATTTTAGTCATACAAGTTGCAAAAAACATCTGCAGAGTAACATTCCCACAATACACAGAGAACATTTTAGAAGCGGATTTCACTCAAAAAATTACATAGATATCTAGATGAAATAATCTAGATGAAAACAGAAGCATCAAATTGACGTTGAGACATTGTGCTTCTGCTATCAAGTTTAGAGAGTGAAGAAACGATTCCAGGACAAGCATCTGACAAATCCATTGTAACTGTCTTACTTTATTTCTCCTTGACTTAGGCACTCCACTCTCCCCTCTTGGCCTACTTGCTCCCTCCCTCTTCTCGTTTTTGATTAGGGAAGGCAGTATTGAGTTTCCATTTATATCCGTTTATAATGCGGCTGCCATTAGCTTATGACAGGCCGGACTAACCGAAGTCTCTAGTGGCATTATGCCGCTGGTTTTATCCTTTGCCCTATGAAGTAGTTTTATTACCTCTACGCAAATGAAATCACAGGACTCAGAGACTGCAGCGTGCCCTGAATTACTCTCTCTCTCTCTCTCTCTGTCTAGCTGGCTATATTTCACAATACAGGGGCAGAAACAGAGAAAAACTGGCGCAATGGTCTCAGGAAGGCTTTAGTTTCCAGGTGAGACGTTGTTTGGGGTAAATGTGTTTTAACACAAGATGTTGCGCGAGTGGCATGGCACTCTGTGCGGCCGGTCCCTTCTCATTAGTTTCTCGCCCTGACCGAGTCCTAATCTTAATCCTAGCGGTTCCAGTTCTCTCTCAACCCCGCCATGAGACTGGCAAAGGGTGCGGAGACACTGAGTGTGGGGTGTGATGTGTCGCACCGGGAGAGGCGTGTGGTGTGATGTGGACACATGGGTGTGTGTGTGTGTAAGTGAGACGTGGGATGCAGTGCTGGGCTGTAATTGGGTTCGGAGCGGGTGGTTGTGAAAGCCGGAGAGCTGGGGACAGACTTTAGAGAGACGCTTGGGGAAGAGAGACACAAAGTGACCTTCAGCCTTTTCCGCTGAAGGTAAAAGTGTTTTTGTTTTTTAAGTCTGATTTCTCGGCTTCACTATTTCCATCTCAGCTTGAGCAGATTTGTGTGTGCATGTGCCTCTGGTACTCTTTGGCTTTCTTTTCATGTGTTTGAGCATTTGTCTTTTGATAGACAGGAAACTAGTTTCTTTCTCTAGAAGTTGGGAGTAGTGCTTTTCTCTGCAAAACTCACTTCCAAGATGCTGGGATGGTTGCCAGGTAGTTGCTATGTAGCTATTGCCCTTTACAAAAATGTAGTAGGAACTCTTTAATGTGTACGATCATTTGATGTATAGAATATTCGTTGTGTCACATGATCAACTGTTAAATTCAAATCTATTTTCGCACTTTGACTGCCGCGGAGATACTTATATAGCAAAACAATTAAGTGTCTTCTATCACAAAAAGTTTCAAACATTTAAATACACTTAAGCATAGGCGCCGATACCCAACCCCCCCAACCCATTGGATCACTGGTGCCACTTACAACGTCTACACAAATGCTTTGCTTTGTCTAGCCTAAGCACATTATGAAATTGTATCCCACTTACAACAAACAATTAATCTCGATCAGGCTCTTAAGTTACAACATAAACAACATAAGAATTTAATTGAAAACGTTTTACTTGAAACATTGTATTTTGTAAATAGTGCAATATTGTTAATTTAAGGATGACTTGACAGACTTACGCCTTTTTTATTTCTTTTCAGTTCTTCAGTTACAGAAACTAAGCCATACACATAAATAAATTCATATCTTCAACAGTCGACTGAATAAAACTATTACAAACGCTTAGCGCGTTAGAAACATCCCTTGAAATTGACAACTTCTAAGAAAAATGTTATGTATTCTAAGCTTTTAACCCCCTGGACTCGGCAAACGCATATCTGCGGGGTCTTCTCCTGATGACGCCAATAAGAACTTAAATTACACATTGAGTTTTGATCAATCGAATCTGTGAAGGGTCTACTTTAACTTTTATTTTACACAAATATCAGAGCATGTCAAAACATCTCAAGGGCCCCAAAATCACTTCATAAAAAATCTGATCTGACTAATGATGAATTAAAATCGAACAAATAATTCACATTTCTCATGGTCATATAGTTCATAGATTACACACCAATGTCTATGCAAGTGGCTATAGTAAACGTAAATCAAACAATTGGACAACATGTTTTATTCATGACAGAATGTGTATGTGAAATAGAAACTTCATTAAGTTCATTGGCTCCTTACCATAGTATTTTACATATTATTCATTACATCATCACCAAAATGAAAAAGGAATGGGATCAGTGTATGAAAAAACACGTATGAAATACATAAATGTGGAAACGTGTTACACACAATTCATAATGTCAAAGGAAGGTCCATGATATGCTCTTCATGCCAGAGTGCAGAATCTGTTAAACATACATAATTAAATTGCGCTGGTTCAACTTCACTTAAGAAATGTTAATCCACAGACACTTTTTGAAAATTTAAACAGAGTCAACCTTGAAGCTTTTCGCGGAAGCAAGCTTTAGAAACCTTAGATTTCTGAATTTCTTTCATGCCATTTCCTCTTGTTTTTCTAGCCGAAAGTGTCCAAGGAAGCAGGCACGGTGTTTTTAAAATGACCAACAAATCAACCAACCACTGGCCACTTCCTTTCAAGTCTTTGTGGAGCTCCAAGTTTTTATGATCCAGCTGGAGGTGCCAGCACAAACCATTGGATGGCACTCCAGCGCTATATGTACTCTCTGTGTGTTTAACTCCGTTGCTCTCCCTGGACTTCCCATGGTCATCAATTTATGTCTCCACCCACCTTGTCGGTTGTCATGACTGCCCGTTGTTGCTCCGCCCCTTTTGTCTTTTGTGAATTCGCTGGTCAATGTTGGAAGTAGCCTGTGTTTCTCTCTTGTCTAGCCATTCGTGTTTTCCTGTGTCCCCTGTGTTTCTTTGTATTGGATTTACCGTTGCCGACTCATTATTCTCAAGTCTCTGCCTTTGATGTTCCTGTTTGCCGTCATCGACCCTGCTCGTTTGTATTCTGACTCTGTTTAATAAACTGTTGCACATGGATCCGCACGCCTCTGTCTCCCACCGTGACAAAAGTCACCTTTAAAAAAACTCAAACCGTTGCAATGTATGTTGAAAGCATGTTTAGGAAAAGAGTGCTGCTACTAATAAATGTGCCTGATAATGATGCTGTGTGATTATGAAGTCAAACTCAATTTAGATCGATAAAAACTCGATTACATGTATCCCTGTGGACTGGAGATCAGTGATAGGCTTATGTTCAGTGGCGTAATAATATATGGGGGCAATTGTGTATGGCTTATGGAAATGGGATTGATTGCACATTTTGATATTCTGTATTAATCAGCATATCATGTACTGTAAGTGATTTGATTGAAATTTGTGTTTGACAGCCCTAATATATATCACATAATACTTAAAGTGATCGCTTCTATCTTGGTGTAGTTTGTGACTGTTTCATTGACTGGAAGAAATATTGTACACATATTTATTCGGCCTTGACTTAAAATTAATATGACTAAAGGAATTGTTTGGTCCTGCTGACACATGGGCCCTCTTTGAACCGTGCACATCAGTGTAGTGCTGGGGTGGCAATCATGTTGTCTCTAATGGTGCTGGTTTCCAAAGCTTGAGCTGTGTGCTAATGAGCAACTGAGCGATTAAGTGGTGCCTGGAGATGCACTGAAAGAGGAAGAAGAAGCTGATGGCATCCACACACAACCGGTCCACAGTATCTTTATCCCTGACAACCTGCCTCACAGACCTGCCTTTCACAATTAGAGCTGCTAATTGCTTAATCAATCATGGCTTCATTAATTGATAGGCAGCTCTGATAATCAGGTATTTTAAGCTCAATTCAATTGATTGACTTTAATATGATTTTTTCTTTTCTGTCGGCGGATGAATTATTTAGTGGTAATCGTTCCTTGTCATAGCGCGCGGTCATAGAGAGCTCCTGTGACACGTGACGAATGAATGATCTGTGTAGTTGAGCGCTAATGTATCACACTTAATTAGAAGAATCTTTCTTATTCATCTTTGCAATTTTCTTTCATTTAAAGGTTATGCTGTTTTTTTAACACTTTTTTTCTCCCCTTAACATATTTATTCATTTAAATGTAATATTATACATTTGATTACAAAAATCTGTCCTACTGTACTGTAGGTGACAAATAGTGTGTGATTAGAGTAGTATGTCTGAATTCATAATATTCATATAACATTTTGCATGACGTTAACAGATTTTCGGGGGTACATATTAATGGGATATTAGCCAAAAAACAAATGTTGCCCCCCAGATTTTTTTATATCAGTTGCATACAACTGCATTCATATGCTTTATCATGCAAAATCATTGTCCTACATCAAGTTCATCAGCGGGAAATGCATGCAATGTAAGATAATGCATATTCATGTCTGGGTTGAAACAAAGTGCTTTAATAATTTTGAACACAATTTTTTTCTTAATTATTTGCACCAAATGATCATGTTAAACTGACAGTCCTATATGAAATATGTTTTTGAATATGTTTTGACATTTCTAATATATTGATAAATAATAGTACATTTTATAGATTTAATTTTTTAAATAATTATTAGGATGTGCGTACCCATTTCATAATGTAAAGCAAATATATGTTATATCCTTTTCTAACTGGTCTCATGGCATAAATGTATCTGTGTGCACTTTTTAGCGAGACACAAAATATGTACCAATAAGTACATATCACTCCAGTTTCCGATAAAAAATTAATACCAGAGACAGTAAAACCGACACCTTTGATTAATAAAGCATATTTTCCGCACAACATCATGTTATAACAATATTAATATGCGTGGATATTTGAAAACTGATGCTTTTGCATCAACAAATGTTGTTTTTCTATCAGTTTTGCATTTGTTAACACTATCGGGCAGGTTTAGGGTTGGATTTGATGTACTGTAGGGCATATTTCCACCATGATGAGTATTAAGTTTTAACAACAGTCCACAGATATTTCAATTCTGAACCGCCTCAATACATACCTGTATCAAGGTAATAAAAACATGCCAAAGTGCACAGAATGAGACCAGGTTGAATCTTTCGTTTGTTACATTACATGACATTCTTGGAATCAAAAAAGCTTGAAACCAGACATAAACTCAAAGAGTACATTTATAAAAATATGGATTTTTTTTTATTTTTCTATTGGCTCTTGAGTAATTGTAAAGCTCTTGGAATAATATTGGAACCCTGTGGACCTTTAATGAGACAATCAATGGCAAATTTGACCATTTACATCACTAGATACAAGTGTCTCCATTTCTTTTCCCCTGCTGAGTTCATTGTACCCTTCGTTTCAACTGTCTCACCCCATTTGCGTCTCGCCTGTCCTGTCTCCCTCTGTCTGTGTCCTTGTCTGCCTGTGTCGGTCAGTGTGTGTGTGTTAAAGGCTGAGGGCACGGCCTTTCTACTCCACTCTCTAAACCTCCCCCAGGCTTTAATTACTGCATTTGGATAATGAGTCAAAGCCAATCTCTCTTCTCCACTGTTCTGCATTAGTAAACAGCTCTTATTATGGCAGCACCAGCTCCAGTTTCTTCACACCAGCTGCCCCGCAGTGACACTTCTTCATTCCTTCGAACCCTCATTCTTTCATTTCACTTGGAGAGAGGCTGAGGATTGGGGGAGGAAACGAGAAGAAAAGAAATGTGATGGAAAAATCATTCAAGGGGGAAAATATGAATATGGAGTGGAATGACCTGTTGAGGTTGCACGCAATGTCTGTGCGTAGATATTTTTGAAAGAAAGGTGGTGATATTGAAATGATATTTCCATATTGTGCTCTGCATTACATTTATGAAGTAAGAGCTATGGCCTGCAGGCTGTGTTGAGGATGAAATGGTCACCTTTTATACAAGCTACTCATTATTTAAAGTAGTCCGATTACACAAAGCCTTATGATGAGTAGTTAGCTGCATGACTGGATACAATGAAAAAGCAGAAAAATATATTTAATACAATTACTTGGAAACCCTTGTGAAATAAAAATGTGCTGCATTGAATAAGCACTTGACATTGTTCTTTGGGTCTTCAAAAATATATATAAAGCTCTACCTGTGGATAATGTAAAACTAATTAAATAAAAGGCCACTTAAGTGTTTTTATAATATGTTGTCATGCTTTAAAGAAGGTATACTTACTTGTATGTGTTAATTAACATGCTAAAACACATGTAAATGACATGATTATTATTTTTTAATTTACTAAATTTGTCCTTGCAAATGTGTAATTACTGCACATATATATTGAAATACACGGCATGCAATTGTTTAATAGATATTACATTAAAGTAAGTTTTAGTTTACTTTAAATGCTTGTCAGCACATTCAGCATTTCACCTTAACCATATTTAAAAAAATATATTATAAAAAGTATTCTATAAATTAGCTACATATATATGGGTAAAAAAAAAATGCAATTTATATATATTCAAACAGTAATACATTTTATTTAATTGTAAATAACACAGTTAAATTTTGAAAAGAAAATCTTCTTATTTATTGCTATTATTATATTTAGAAATTGTTATATATATATATATATATATATGCTATATGCTATTATGTGCTTCTCTTTCACAAAGGAGGTTATGCAACAAAAGGTATTAAACATTAAAAATCCATCAATAAATCAGTCAATATATATATATATATATATATAAAATAGATCAGCGAGATTCAGCTCTGTTTGGAAGAGTGTTTTTGATTTAGCCCAGTTATTAAGCTCCCCACACAATATAATGTGACTTTAAAAAACTGTGATGTAGCGTTGTGCCAGCCTACACTGTTACTCTAGAAATAGGTTGTTAATTGCTGCTCTCTAAAGCGACAGTGCTTTGGAACCTGCAAAGTTGCTGTCACGCTACTGAAAAATGTGGTTAAGTTAGTATCGCTGCTTGTAGTTACTCTTCATCATAGATGAGGCACAGAGCTCATGCAGGCAACGCCAGTTTGACTTTGGCTTGCCTCATTGCCTGCTTCCATATCTCCCAATCATTTCCAGGCGACATGCTTTGAGATAAATAAAAGTGGCACAACCAAAATTAAAGTATCTGTAAGTAGCTCTCAGTTCATATAGCGACTGTGACTGTCCGTGCAGCAACGTTTTAGAACCTAGGACTAGTGATTCATCTGATAAAATCATATATTAGACTAACTGCTCTATTTCATCCCACAAACACATACAAACGGATTGGATTGAGTAGTCAATTAGTTCTACAGCTCGTGCAGTCTAGTCCCAGATCCTGTTTGCTTGTTCAGAGGCACCGGCAACAGCAGGAGGAAAATTCCTCTATCCACAAACTGTGTCCCGGTTTATTTGCTTCTCATTTGTTTCGAATGCCATCCTGTTATGACCAAATCTATTTGGGAATTTTGAGAAAATAATGTGAGCAATTTGCATTCACTAAGCATGTTTTAAGCAAACTGCATGGCAAACTTCTAAGATGAACTGTGTTTGATTAATGTTGGGAGAAAATAATTAAATGAAGTGACTAAATTAAAGAGATGGTTAACCAACAAACACAAATTCTGTCTTTAATTAATCACCTTAATGTCATTCCAAAGACTTCTTTAGAGCAGAAGATATTTCTGATGCAATCTGAAAGCTTTCTGACCTATCACAGACAGCAGTGCAACTAAAATGTTCCCATCACCATCCTCCTCCATCAACGAACAAAGTTGTTATTTTAGTTATCTTAGCCCTCTTAGGCTTAGTTCACACTGCAGGTATTAATGCTCAGATCAGATATTTTGCTGAAATTCGCTGTTGTCCACATTGTCATTTAAATGCGACTGCCATCGGTCTCATGTGTGAACTGTATACTGTATGTGGTGGATTCTGCCATGGTTCCAAAGACTCAAACTCAGTCCGGGGTTTTTGGTGCCATAAGAATAGACTTTAATACAAAGAGATATAAAGCAGAGAAGCCCCAGCTGGGAGAATCTCCCGAGTGTTTTTCAGCAATGTCTTTTATGGTTTCTCAAGGCATGTTCTACACATCCACTACAAACTTAAGGGATCAAGAGGCAGTCATAAGGTCTTAATTTTATGTTCAATATATGTAAGGGTCCCTTCATATATATTTTGCCTAAAGCCAGATAGGACATGCAGCTTCGTCACATGTCACCCCAGTCCATTTATGCAGGTCTTTTCATACAGACAGACACACAGACAGATGCATGACTATAATAGTAGCTAAAATTTATACACATCTGGCCATATATTAAGATACATATTTGGCTATAGTAATACAGACCACACATACTTCAATTGACTTCTTGATTAATAAAATCTACTTCATATACAGCCCTGAGGTGACCTGCATGCGCAGAAGAAGATGTGACGTCTGACACAGCGTGCTGTGTTTTTGCCGAAATAAAAATGGATGCTGCTCGAGTTAGTGTGTGTTTAGCTATATTTAACTTAATGTGCAATCAGAGCCTAAATAATGAAGTGATAAGAGGAAGAATATTAATCCTCCAGCACAGAATTGAGACGTCTGTCTGCCATAAACATCGCACGAAATGAAGTCGCATTGCAAAATATCGAATATGTCACGATTTAGGAACACGTATGAAAGTGGCCTGGGCCTGATTTGTGCTGTTCAGACTGTCATAATTTGGGCAAAAAAGTCACATTTGGGACACTTTAACTTGTAGTGTGAACTAAGCCAAAAAGTACTAGTGTAGTTTCGCAAAATAGCTAATAGTTGAACCATTGATGTCACATGGACCATTTTAACGATGCCCATACAACCTTTCTGGGCCAGGGAACATTTCTGTTACATTGCTGTTTATGGAGGGTCAGAAAGCTCTAGGATTTCATCAAAAATATTTTCATTTGCGTTGCAAAGATGAATGTAGGCCTTACAGGTTTGGACAGAACAGAATTTTCAGAATGTCCCTTTAACTGTATATCACCTCAGTTGTGTTCTACACACTTTCCAGTAAGCTGCCAGACCCCAGAGACTGCACAGTGTGTAGTTTACAGTAGGTAGACGTTGATTCGTTTTTTCTAGATAACTAGTCAACTACTAAAATTAAGTAGCCCTACTGTAAAACAAATTAGGATTGGCTACTCCAACCCTTATCCTTGACTAACATCAATCAAACATCAGTGTGGTAGGCTCTTGAAATTACCCAATGGGAGTTTCAAACTCCGGTAACCTATCGGCCATCTGCCATCTCCGACCCAAATTCATTCCAATTACAGTTTCCAAAAACTGACCCTGAACACAGATTTCCAGATAATTATCTTCCAGATATTAACTTACCCAAGGTCATTTTCCTAATCATCTGTGGGCCTGCTTATATCAAAAAGACAAAATGAAAATCTAACTATCCTATCTTTTAAATGGCTTCCATCCTTTAGCTCGAGACTTTCCAGCATTTTAATTCGGATTACGAAGATTATTCCCTTCAGTCCAATTTCCCCTTCCGATTGGAGATAATGTCTGTGGGAGCAGAACACACTCATAAATGAGGGAATGAGCCTATTAATCCAGTAGCCGTAGTCAAGTTTGGAAGATAACTGGGTGGGTTACAGTCTGAGATACGGGCAGATAAAGAGACTGAGAGAAAGGCAGAAATGATTGGGCTGACGTATTTGGTGTAGTTTGTGGGATGACAACATGCAGTGTGGGACGTACCGGCTTGCTGAAGCTATATGAACATGTGGGTGGGTGGGTGATTGGTTGGCTGTGTGATTGGCCTCCTGTGGCGAGGCAGTGCCGAGCCCAGAGTAATGGTTTAATCAGTGACCAGCAGTATGGAGCTATGTGTTTGCTCCACGGGAATGCTGCGGAAACAAGGCTCCATGCTGGCACACTCTAATCCCACTTCGCCTCTTTATATGTGTGTGTGTGTGTCATGTAGGCACAAGGGAGTGTGTCTGTTTGAATGCACACCAGAACAGCCTCGTTTGAAGTATGTTTACCTCAGCAAATCTCCCAATACTCTGCACAGGCCTGAACCCTCAAATCTATACATTTATGGCAAGATTACGCCATCCATCCCCTGGCTGATGTCGCCACGCTTGCTTGCCGTAGTGAGCCTGTGTGACAGCTACACGACTGTGTGATGTATGATGCAGTTACATATGTCCACGTTCCATGGCAGCCACTAAGTGCTCGGGGTGTAAGAGAACAGGACAAGGATTACGAAACCGTTGAGTGGGAAACCAGCTCAGAGAGTCCCAAGCATGCTCAAGTGCGCTGGGATGAATAGTTGACATTTGAAGATAAAAGGAGCAGGCTTAAGATCCTTTGCAGCTCTGACTTTCACATCGACCCTGTGGTAAAAAGGGGCGGCTCAAAATTGCAGGATTTCTATTTTGGTCCTTCATCTCTCAAGCAAAAAAACAGGTGATTTTGTGTCCAAAGCTGAATCCGTTTGTCTGTACAACAGAGTCTGTAGATTACTGTTGCTTGCATCGACTAAGCAGGTTTTTCAAATTGTTGGCTTTTTCGTAAAAAAAAAAAAGTTCCCTCCATTCGATTGCAAAGCTGCAAGAGCCGAAGGAATGAATTTCAGGAGTACTGAGCGCTTCATTGATCAGTTTTTCCTGTGCATTGGAACTCTGTGGGTCAGATCCACCCCCTCATCTTTCAGCACAATGGACAGCTCCACGGGTTCCCCCTCTCTATTTGTCAGCACCATGGAGAGCTCCATTGCCTGGTTTTTGTCCTTCTGTGAGTAGAGGCGGCTGGCGGCCATTTTGCATGGCTGGATCTTCAAACTCTTTGAAAGCTCTTGTTCAGATAAAGTATGCCGCTCTGTGCCACTCTCAGGCCCTCTCAGCCAGGCACAATGATTAACCCTACGGCACCTACAGCCCTCTTAACGTCTCTCTCTCTCTCTCTCTCTCTCTCTCTCTCTCTTAAATTAAGTGTAAATGGCAGACGCCACGTGTGGGCAGAAAGGGCCGCAGGTGAGTCTAGGGTCGGATCTCTCCTCTAGGTGCTGGTTTTGCTCAGGTGCTTAGTTATTGGCTCCCAAAGCGATTTGGACACATGGTAGCTGATTTTCTATTCCGGAGCCTTGCTTTCGGGGTGGTGGATGGCACCCGGCGGAGAGCTGTGTGAAGGAGTGGGAGGATGTTAACAGAGTGTGTACGTAACTCTCACAGTTTGTTTGAGCGAGAGGGTAAATAGTTTGCTCCTTATGACTACGAAGGCTGAAAATATGATTACTGGCTGTGAAAAACCCTTGTCCATTTGTCTAATTATTTATTTCTTTTCCTTTTAAAGGTTTTTTGTGGGTCATAAAGGTTTGCTGTAATAAACAGCTCCATATGCTGGAAGCGTTACTCTTAATTAAAGCAGGTTTTTTCTTGACCTGTTAATAACATCAATAATTTTTGCGTAGTGGTAGGCTCGTTTTAAAATCAACATGCAGTCAAACTTGAGCCCGTTTATTATATTAACAAATGTTACTGAACTCACTGTGCACGATTCATCACTTTATTCCCAAATGTTCTCCATAATAGTGTGTTACAGTCTGCCTCTCTTTCTTTGCAAACCCCAATTTTGAGTCCTCCTGCTATGTAAAATCCACACTTAATGATTCAGTCGAATTATACGAATAAAACCAGGTCCCATTCCCACAAAGTATCCCGTTTCGCTGTTTCAGAATTGTGTTCAATTACAGTAGTAAATTGGATCGTGAACAGTTCATGCTGAATATGTTTCTCTTTCTTCGTGCAGCGTTAAGTCGCTCTGCAATGCCATTTGGTCTGATGCGGAGGGAGTTGGCATGCGAGGGTTACCCCATCGAGCTCCGCTGCCCCGGCAGTGATGTCATCATGATCGAGACAGCCAACTACGGTCGCACGGATGACAAGATCTGTGACGCAGACCCCTTTCAGATGGAGAATGTACAGTGCTACCTGCCAGACGCCTTCAAGATCATGTCACAAAGGTACAATCAGAGCAGTGTTTGTTTTTGATGGCCGAAACACCTTTAAATTGGATCAATTGGATAGATTTTTCTTTAAAAAGTGTCAGCATGCAAATGACATTTCACCACTAATTGAAAGTGTTACAATTTTATTCTATCACATGTCCATTTAACATCTATCTAGTCTGTACTGGTAGCACTACAAGTTCATGATATTCGATACCAAGTCAATAACACTGGAAAAACATTTCAATATTAACACTGTTTAGGAGGGAAAGGGTGGCATAAATGTTACAAATGACTCTGACTGTTCGTGTCACTGTTTTGTTTTGCCTGCACTGTGTATTCCTGAGTGTATTGATACGGTTGAGTGGTTAAGTGACTGTTTAGTGTGTGTGTTTGAATAATGTGTGTATAACCGTGTATGTGTGTGTGCCCTGCCTGCAGTTGCAGTTCCTGTCTGTGCTCAGCATTTGCTTCCTCTGAGACGAGATCAATGATTCCCTCTTCTAGCTATCCATCAGCCTTGTAATAGAGAAAGAGAGAGAGAGAGAAAGAGAAGAAACTGAGGAGGCATGTGGGAGGGATGAGTAGATTGAGAGAGGGATTGGACTGGGAATGACGCTGCACTAGTAGAGAGATGATTAGGGGATATGTAGAAGAGGGATTTGAAAAGAGAAGTGTCTCTGCATCTGTTTGAGGCAGAATAAATCTTTACCGTGCAAGATACGTGTTTGCATTTTATACCGATAACAGCCCTGCATTCATACATTTATCTGCTTTAGTCTGCAGCAATAGCTCTAAGTAGGTTTGAGCTGGAAGGAATAGTCTGCTGCCTCCGCACCCCTCCAACTGACGCTATCTGTCACATGATCACAACGGGAGAGAAATTATTGACGTGCTTGCCACGACTCGTGCTTAGGACCAGAATTTTGACAAACTCCTAACCCTAAGTGTTTTTTTATTTTCCACATGCAGCCTGTGGCACATCATTTGTGCTACAAACCTGAATCATACCTGAGTCGTGTGTCTTTTTGATATTACTTTTCTAAGCTGATAGAGTTTTGTTCGGTTGTAGAATAACACCATGTGCTAACTATGCACCACAACACACCATAAAAGTTGTCTTTTCCACCATAAAAGTTTGTTTTTGTCCTAACTAGCACAATTTCTAATTTATGGCGCTTTTCCACTACACAGTGCCAGCTCGACTCGGCTCTGTTTGGTTTTCCACTGTGTAAAAGTTGTACCTGTACCGGCTTCCAGGTACTTTTTTTCG
>JAUMHG010000035.1:4934605-4946167 GCA_032359395.1 Enteromius anoplus
TCACTCAGACGGGACCACATCAGCGCTGGACAGGACGAGAAGAAGTGAAAACCAGGAAGCAAAGAAATCACGCAGCTTGTGCCAGGGAATGCGACTTCACTGTTGCTGTACAGTACAGTTCGTGCGAGAACGGCGACCATAAAAGGGCCATAAATGACGAGTGTTTGCAGAGAAAGTCTTCCATGCAGAATGCAACTGTGGCAATCTACTAGTGAGGAAAGCAATCACAATGAGGTTTTTCAGTACAGCATCGTAGACTGATTTGAACACAGTCTTAACAGTTTATTGCCTCACAACTTGAATTTAAGGGTCTGAACTATAAAGCAAATTTTAGATGTCACTACCTTGTGAGGATTTTTTTGATTCTAGAGAAGATTTCGTTGTTCTTGTTGTTGTTGCAAAGGCTCTGTTTGTTCAGATGCACAAAATATTCAGGGGGCCATAAAAACGTTTGTGAAAATGATAAAAAATTCAGGCAGTGGCTGACAAACTCAAAAATATAAATAATAAAAATAAAAGCACTGACGAGGAAAAATGTAAGTTACTAGCAACACCGCAAAAAGGCTCTTCACTTAATGCATGTGTGTTTTGCAAATTACTGTTGTTTTGTCAACACCGCAAGCAGAAGATCAGTTTGAGGCCATCATCCTGTAGCATCAGTACATTCATCAGCATGACTGCTACAGTACGTGTGCTACACATTCAGTATTTATAATGAATATTTGCCGTGACAGAACAGCACACATTTGTAAGCAAATGGAAGCAGAAGGAAATTGCTCGTGCTGCCTTAAACGTGAATTCTCCTCAACATGTCGAACAGACGAATCCCAACATAATTCCTTTTGTCGTTTCTGTAACACGTCTCAGTACTCAAGAATCAATGAGAGATTTATTGTTTATAATTCACTCTAATTGTGCTGCCTTCGCAGTGCAGAAACTGCCATTTCAGACAACACAGTGAAAATCAATGTGTAAGTGCTAGATGGTCCCTGACCATGAAGGCTTCTCACACGACTCCTAAACACAAAACATTATGTTGTGAAAGCCAATCTTTTCCGGTCTCTCTCTTTGTTGGTTCCTCTTTGCAGCTGGAGAATCATTTCAGCCCAAACTGTTCATTCTGGAACTACTCTGAGCGTTCGATGACGGGCCAGTGGTCATCTCAGGGCTGCAGGCTGATGGAAACCAACAGCACGCACACAACATGTTCTTGTAGCCATCTAACCAACTTCGCCGTGCTCATGGTACAGCACGAACCCGACGTAAGACGTATCCCTTCTTTACATTCATCAGCTGCTCGCGAACAAATCTGAATATAGCTCTCATGCACATAAACAAGTTTTTTGCATGCACGCGGTCTGTAAGACAAACACGTAGCTATACACATAAGAGCAAAATACACAAACAAACACACAGCAATTTCAGCTTGACATTTACAGGATTTTCATAAGTCACTCTCCCTCGGGCAGCCTATCCGTTTATACCATTTCCCTCATCCATCTCTCGGTCTCTCTCAGTACCCAGGCAGGATGCACGAGTTGATCCTCTTTGTGATCACATGGGTGGGTATTGTCATTTCGCTGGTGTGTCTCGCCATCTGTATCTCCACCTTCTGCTTCCTGCGAGGCCTGCAGACCGACCGCAACACCATCCACAAGAACCTCTGCATCAACCTCTTCATCGCCGAGCTCCTCTTCCTCATTGGCATCGACAAGACGCAGTACCACGTGAGCAGATTTGTGATCTATGTTAAGGGGAACAAGCACTGGGAATGAATTTCACCCGCTGATTGTAGTGTTTATGTGCACCCGCTGATAGAACATGCCGTCTGCATTGTTTTAGCATCCGATTAACTGAAGGAATTAAATGCAAACTGCTTTAAGTGCAGGTAATTTGCATTCATTTGCATGCCACGGTTCAGATGGGTGCTTGTTCTAAATGCTCAGTTGTGGAGGATGCAGCGGACTATTTTTATTGGGGTTTGTTATTGAAATAATACTTTCATTCATCAAGGATGCATTAAAATAATCAAAAGGGGCTTTAAAGACTGAAAAAGCAGCACAGCTGGCCAATAATAAGAAATGTTTCTTGTGCAGCAAATCAGCATATTAGAAAGGTTTTTGAAAGCACTGAAGACTGGAGGAAGGATCCTGAAGCATTACAGGAATACATTACATTTTAAAATATATTAGTTTTTAATTAAAGTTTACCGTTTTATTGCATCTTTGATCAAATAAATGCAGTCTTGACACAACTTCTCCTTCACCCTGTTATTCACATGATGGAAGATTTGTGGAGTTAGAGAAAACACTTTCACTCTGACTTTCTAAAAAATTGCCTCCAGGCAACATTATGCGACTCTGCTGTATTATATGTTGATTATGCATTTATTGCGCATTTAACCAGCTGCTCCTCTATCTGTTGATTCTTTGGGGTGTAATTTTCACTTTGAAGCAAGCAACATTAATTAGATGAGTTTTAAGGTTATTGTTTTAAAAGCTGCAATCGTTGATTGGCAGACTTTCCGAACATCCCAGCAATAGGCCGTGTCGCGCCGTGAGATCTTTGTTAATATCAGATCGTATTACGGTCAAAACAAGAAGATTTATTTTCAGTGCTCCTTTTAGTGTCATAAAAGAATCCACACTTCAGGACTGTGCCTCAAAACTTCTGACGTTCACAGAATCTCATTGAAAGTAAAGTTTGACAGTAATGGTCATTCATCGCATGTCTGTGAATATGTAGAAGACTACAGATATTGGCCTAGGATTAGAGGAATTTTAAAGGTGTCCAAGGCGGTCAAGTTGTAGCCGAAATAGTCCTGTGTGTACCCAGTTTAAGTTGATTTCTTCTGTATTCCTGCTTTAACTGAAGCGTCATGTCTTGTCAGGAAGGAGGTCGTTTTTTTTTTTGTATGGCCAATTAAAACAGTGCCCGGTCTGTTTTACATTGACCAAGGAAAGCGTATATGTTGACAGCTGATGAGGTTTATGTTATGTTTAGTTCATAAACTAAATCCCTACTGAAACACCACTTATGAGGAGAACCAACAACCAATTAAAACATTAAACACTGTGAACGATTTAAACTTGCTGAGTTCAGATCGAAAATGATTCCTTAATTATCAGCTCGGCTATGTTTTTCCGATTCAAGAGCAGCTGATTGAATGCGTAATCAATATATTATACAGCCTGGACGCATTTTAAAATGATTAGGATATTGTGACTTGCTAGTTTCAAATTGTGATGCCCTTCACATCAGTCTACTGACAGTTTCCTGTTGAAAGCGGTGTTGCCGTCTGATCGGCCGATTTCAGGCTGCATCATTTTACAAGATGCCAAGGCTGCTGCAATGAGCTCTTGAGAAGAAGAACATGTAGCTGGATAATGTTTCGGAGCTTCTTTTCTTTTTCAAAAGATAAAGTTTTTTATGAGGCACTTAACTAGTAAATGATAAATCCGTGAGCAGATCTGTATCTTCCGCTTTGCAGGGGCGTAGAAGAGATACGTAAAGTGCGGGGGTTGCATTATGAATCTCATCAACCTTTCTTTGCAAGTATGGTTGCCAAGTTGCTGTGGATACGTTTATACAAGATATGATTTGAAAGCTTAAAAAACAAACTTTCCAGAAACGTCAGTCACTCTAAAATATACACAAGTCATAAAAATTGCATTATTAAGCCGGAAACTTGGTTTCAACAACTACGAATATATATATATATATATATATATACATATATATATATATAAATGTTATTGTCAAAGACTGCTTCTCTTCTGTTGTTCACTTCTCTCTTATGAAATTTAGAGAAGTCAGGCTCAGCGCACAAACTGTGCCAAGCGCGACTTGAGTCATGAATATTAATAACGTTATGTGACGTTCGCAGTAAGTGATTTGCTGAAAGGTGGATGTTTTTAGGTGAGTGCACTTGCAATAGTGGGATCACTGTTTTCCGCCTGCGCATTCGTTCATCCAGTCGATTGGCAGATGCTTCTGCAGGGAGTCCTTTTATGTGCCGGCTACATTTTCTTTTTCTTCACACTGCAGCCCAGCAAAATCATCTGGAAATGGAGGGGGGATACATTTATTATATTTGGGAGTGTTGGAGGACAGAGTTTTATGCTAAAAGTCACCTAAAAACAACATGTAATTCACGTCAAGTAGGTGCTTCTGGACCCAAATTTCCATTGTATTCCTTGTGCAAAAATTAGAAGGCAGTGTCATCAATGCTATTTAGCTACTCACATTCTTCCAAATACAGTATGTTCCTCCTTATAAAGTAAGTCATACATAGGTTTGAAAAAACACAAAGATCATTCTTTCCTCTTTTTTTCTCCAAACACAGATTGCATGCCCCATTTTTGCGGGTCTGCTGCATTTCTTCTTCCTGGCTGCGTTCTCCTGGATGTGTCTGGAGGGAATCCAGCTGTATCTGATGCTGGTTGAGGTCTTTGAGAGCGAATACTCCCGAAAGAAATACTACTACCTGTGCGGCTACTGCTTTCCCGCCCTGGTGGTGGGCATCTCGGCAGCTATTGACTATCGCAGCTACGGGACGAAAAAAGCGTATGTATGATGCAGTCTGTTCGCATTGAGCCATACAAGGGCCATTGGTTTTTTGAGCAGGGGACGCGACCCCCTCTTCAAACCATTTGTTTTATTTAAATGGATTCCAGCAAAATGGCTCTCTGGGAGTTTAAATTCCATATAGTGCAGTATCATCTTTCACTCGGATACATATACTGGCGTTCAGTTGGATGATTGGCCACTGACATGTGATCCTAGCCTAACCAAGGTCATCATGTGAATTATAAATGAAGCCAGTTAAAGATGTTGCAAGCACCTTTTTTTCAAAATAAAAATCTGACAGATCCTGCCCTGATAATTCATTTATTTAAATAAAATTGTATTATATTATATTTTATTTGCACTTATAAAATAATATTTAGTTGAGCTTATTGACGGTCATGGAAACCTGGAAATATAAGGGAGTTTATAATCTAATAAATAAAGTTTTAAAAAGTCAGTATTTTTTAATTGAAATTTGAAATATTAATGAATTTATTTATTCACTCAGCTTTCAAAATGCTTAAAATAATCTTAATGGTATTTTTTATTATGAAATCTTGACTTTTTAAGCTACTACAAAAACAGTTGTGGTTAAAAAGTTATATATTCAAAAGTGCGAGAGCCCTAATTTGACCTCTTTGCTAACATTGGATTTGGCTGTCGGTGCTTTAAGGGGGCGGGTTTTTTTTCGACAGAAGGCGTGGTCTAATTCATTATCTGGCGGAAGTTAACAAAATCGCTTACGGCACCTTTAACTGAGCTGATTACTGCATGTGTGAGAGTGTGTCGTTCTGTGCGTTTGTGTGCACGCGAGTGTGTGTTGGTCTGTGTTTATGTGTGTGCGACAGTGGGAAAATAGCACAGCTGCAGACTTTTGAATGTTGACTACAGTGCAGAAAATGAGACGCAGTGCACTAATGATTAAAAACTGAGCTTAACCTTCAACTACACTTATATTGCTTTTTTATAAGCTTGTTTTCATGCCAAAAAATGTATTGTCATATTGATAGCAATAATACTTTAAGATGTCGTGCAATTATTTCAAAGCGTTCGATGATCAATAATGTGCTACTTCATAAAATGCATCTCTGCTTTTGCCTGTATTGAAGTGATTGGTCTATGAACTGATGAAGTTATCGTGTGTGTGTTTTTTGTGTGTAGGTGCTGGTTGAGGGTGGATAACTACTTCATCTGGAGTTTTATCGGCCCCGTGTCCTTCATTATCATGGTATTGTTCTCTTCAAACATTCAGCACTCTCTCTCTTCTTTGCTCACAGAGTTTGTTCCTTTTTCTCTCTCTCTCTCTCTCTCTCTAAAAAGTGCTGCGCTAGTCATATCAAACAAAGCACTTTTGTTCACCTATGGATCTGTTGCTGCTGACGACTATGTTTTGGCTGTAATATGCTTTATATGAGTGTGGAGCTTAGATTAGGTTTAGATATGGGAACTTGCTGACATTTTCGTAATTACAATATATTTTACTAATGTGTTTTTGTTTTTATTAGTTTGTGAGAAAAAACTTCTTTTTTTTTTTACTTTTCTAAAGTTCTTTTCTTACTTGCATTAGCACCTGATCCCTCATCTAACACTAAATGAGTGAATTTCTGGGTAAATGTTCGTATCACCATTCTCATGTTAAATGGTTGCGTTTAATTGCAGCAATTTAAGATAAAACGATTTCACGAACAATTTGCACTGAAATGCTGCTTGTGTTTTATGAATGAGGCTCGTTGTTAGAAAGAAAGCCGTGGCTTGAATTGTCTTTCCAGTCAGTGTAGACATTTTCTCCAAAGGCCTTGCACTTTTTATATAGCCAATAGGCTTTAATTTATCACAATGACTTTAAGGTACATTTTTACCTTTTGACTTTTAGTTGAACCTGGTGTTCCTCATGATAACGCTTCACAAGATGGTCCATAACTCATCCGCCCTCAAACCCGACTCCAGCCGCTTGGACAACATCAAGTGAGAGACTTCCACCAGAAGAATGCACATTATATTCACATTATCTATGAGGTTTTTGTTGCATCTGTATGTATTGTGAATGTACGCGTGTTCTCCCTCAGGTCTTGGGCTCTGGGGGCTATCGCACTGCTCTTCCTCTTGGGTCTGACTTGGGCCTTCGGCCTCCTCTTTATCAATGAGAACACCGTCATCATGGCGTATCTTTTCACTACCTTTAATGCCTTCCAGGGCATGTTTATCTTCATCTTCCACTGTGCTCTGCAGAAAAAGGTCAGCACCATTAATGTTTCATACCCATATAATGCTTTGGGGACACCTTTGCTGCAAAATTTCCTCAGAAGTCATCTAAATATGGAGAAAGACAAATATGGCGGTGTCATCCAAGTTAAAAATGTTCTTGCAGGACTACCTTTGGGTTATTTATCTGTGATATTATTAGTTTTATAATTAGCTTAATTTGAAGGTGAAGGAAAAATACAAATTGTTTTCAAGCAGGTTTTCAAGCACTCCATTGTTAAACAAAGCACTGCCCCCAAACACACACCATTGGCTGAGCCCTGTGTTGAAGAAGTACTGTACTTCCTGTGTCAAGCTATCTGTGCTATTAACAAAAAGCAGTTAATGCATTAAGATTTCCGAAGAGTGTAATATGTTACTGTAAAATATACATGACTTTCTGTCACTAACTCAAGTTAGTGACTTAAGTATAGAAATAACACTTCTTGTGAAAAAGAAGTGTACTTAATTTTATTAAATGTGCTACTGTAATGTACTTGCTGTACAAAACTGTACTTGCAGATAATATAACAAAGTACAAGGCCACTTAAGTGTACTTTGATACACTTTCATGCCTATGTTTCTAAGCATAGTACAACTTATGTACACTTTTTGAAAAACTGCACTTTTCAATAATTTCAAATGAAATGTTCGCATGTACCCTACGTACTAAGGCATGCATAATGTAATTGATTGTAACTTAAATGACTTTGAAATAAATACATTTTAAATGTACTTAAACTGCAACATCATTATATATGTATAATCACAAAGTTATTATGGAAATTACATTAAAATGTATTTTAGTTTGCCATAAACGCTTGTCAATACATAAAACAGTACAATTTAACCAAAATTCAATGACAATATTAGTAATTACATGTAAAGATGCACTTAAGTCCTACTTAAAGGGATTACTTTAATGTTCAGCCAGTTGCTTTTAATATTAATTTAAACTAATATTTTTCTTAATTTAATTGCAGTATGCAATTAAATGTTTGAAAACATATTGTGGTTTGTTTTGATGGTTTCATTAGCCACTTTACCTACAGTAACTGAATGTGTAACTTAAATGCAAATGTTTTTTGTGTTTTAGGTGCATAAGGAGTACAGCAAGTGCCTGCGTCATTCTTACTGCTGCAGTCGCACCTCCACTACGAGCTCTCACGGATCGCTGAAGAATTCTGCCCTTCGTGCCAACAACCGTTACTACAGCGGCAGCCAGGCGCGTCATGCAGCGGTACACAGACAGGTGACAAACATGCACACTGGCAGCATCGCTATTTATAGACTGCTGTTATATTCCATATACCAATTCACCCTGCTCACCTGTTTTAGAGTCGAATACGTCGTATGTGGAATGACACGGTGCGAAAGCAGACAGAGTCGTCCTTCATGGCTGGAGACATCAACAGCACTCCCACTCTTAATCGTGGTGAGACCTTTCGTCTGCCTTCAAATCTCCCAGCATGCAACCATCTTTAGCTGCTGTATGTGTCTGTGCTTAAAATGGCCATTTATTCCAAGTCCCTTTCAAGAAATCGGTTCACTCAGGGGCCACTTTTTCAGCTATTTCAGGCATGCAATACTAACATGTCCTATCTACTTGAAATGCCGAATTCTCAACAACTTCTGTCTCAATTCACATTGAAACTTTTGGTGACACTTTATTTTATGGTTACACCTACAGTATTAATTGCTTATACAAATAGCTTAAAAAAGTACAAAATGATCCAGCCAATGCACATGTGGACAATGGACAATCACTGTCTCTATGGGAACTTAAGCTTCAGTGACTTTACAGATAATTCCACCACGTTGCATGTTAGTGAGTGAACCATCATGGTATAGTATATTTACAGTCTATGGGTTCTCTTAGAATATTATTAATGTTTTTTTATGCAGCAGATTAAATTTTTAATTACTATCACTTTTTTAATGAAATATGCTATTTTTGCCTTTTTCACTTGTGAAATGAGAAACAGTGCTCAAAAACAGCCTCCGGGCTTTGATGTTTTGATCAGTTGGGTGGTCCCCTAAGGCCGTAGCTGGGCCAGACGGGGGGTCCAGGGCTTCTGTTGATGTAACAGGGTGAACAGGGCAGGATGAGAGTTTATGGATGGTTTCAGTAACCACGACTAGGAAGGTTGAGGATCCCTGGTTAGCATTCCAGGCAGACACAGTCGATCTGAGGGGTCTCCAGAGACTCTACCGAGGGAACCGACATCTCTGGGGGTTGTGCAGCCACCGGCGGAACCCTAAGAGGTTCTACGGCATGAACTGGTTTGGGTCAAAAGCAGCACCTAGCAGAAAATAATGAATTTGCATTTATATTCAGACCAATGCGAAAATCAAGTTTTCCTAGGTCTGCGTGCGCAACAAGTGGACGGGCAATTTGCCAGCGTTTCATTTTGATGTCAACATGAAACGGCTTGGGACTCGTTTCAAGGATTCACCTTTTCTTTTGAGAAACAATAACTTTATACATGGTGCACTTTCAGATTTTAAACTTTGCAGGATGTTTTCATTCACTTAGAGCTGCGTTACACGTGGCATGAATATGCCATGCATTTAAAAAAAAAAATCATAATAGGGGCACTTTAAGTGATAGGTAATAGAGAGAATGCGAGAGGCAGGTTGTTTCCATCACCGGATCCGGAGTGTGGCGTCACCACCGTTCTGATCATCCCAGGGATCAATGTTTGTGGGAGTAGAGGGGGGCGACGACAGAGAAGCCGCAGCTAAATCAACCGCCACTCTTTATGCTAATTCTATCCATTTTGTTTTTAATGAAGTGATTAGCCGCCGAATGAACGGGGGGTAATTACTCTAATTGAGGAGAATGACAGTAGCGTCCTCACTGCAGTGCGCCGATTGTTGCTTTCCGGGGACTTTAATCAAGGCGAGAGAGAGAGAAAGTATGAGACAGAAAAGCAGATCTAAACCATATAGCGGCAAAAAAAGAAGAATAGATTCCGGGGAGAGGAAACGGCAGGGTTTTGTGCCGCGGGAGAAAAGTTTTTGGATGTTACTAGAGTGAATGGCAGTCAGAAGTAGATATGGGGGGTAATGAAAGGGCGTGTGTATGTGCACACCGCTGTCTTTATCAGATTCATCTCCTATCGCTCTTATTTCCCACTTCACTGCCGTGTGAAGTCTTTTCTGTGCTTCCAAGAGCTGCTGTCGTACCTCCTCCTCCTCCCCGCTGGCCTAGATTCCCCTCACATTTTACACGACACCCCAGTGAGATTTTTACAGGAGTTAAAAGAATGTTCATAGATTCAAGCACTAATGATAACATTTGTGGTTTAATGATGATTCACACAAAACATAATTTTGACTCTGTCATCTGTTTTTTAGAAACGATTGTTAATATAAATCTAAAGGGTTTAACAGAAAAAATCGGAGGACGTGATGTGTTCCACATTAATGAAAAATTACTACAATATTGCATATTACACAAACCTAACAGGTTTTCTCACGTCAAATGGTGTTTAGTTCATCTTTTACATAGCTTAACCTGCACTGTGGGGCTTTAGCGGCATGACATGTTCATGAAAGTTGACAGATGGAACAGGTCACACTAGTCTCGTGCTTAATTCTTGTTGGTGTGCTTCACAGTGTGTTTGCTACATTGTGTCTGACTGTAATGAGGAATGAGCTGGAATTATTTTCTTTGATAATCAATTTTATGCCACAAATGCTGGTGGCACCGCTTTACTTTTCTTAAACTTGGAACATTCCTGCAAGAGGTAAAAAATGTGTGTAGTATGTGTGGCGAGCGTGAGCGAGCGCACGTCTAAAATTAATTCTTGAGGCGGTCCTCTCTGATAGATGATAGCGCGAGAGCGCAAGGTTGCACTTTGCCTCAGTCCACTCGATGTCATACTGGCCTCTTTTTAATTTCATGGCATTTCTGTCTGAAAGCCCCAGGCTGCAGCTCTGCGCCTGCATTATGGGCCATACTGAATGTTCCATTTCTCTGAGTCACATTTGTCTACTGCAAGCGTTCACATTTCACTGGGAAATGAACCCACATTTCAGTGGCTGCTCTGTGGAACTACATAATAGCAAATATTACCATTTCCCTCCCAATGACTCCATCTGACAGTGAGTCATGGAATTACGCTCCACGACTACTCTTCAAACACATTTCGGCTTCGCTGCAAATAAACACTTCATCAAATAAGCCATTACGACTTCGCACAACGACATTAGGGATTTTTTTTTTTTTTTTTTTTTGTGAAGTATCAAACACAATAAGCATACTGTTAGGAAGATTCTGCTTAACATTATTGTGAACTGCAAATCCATGTTCATCTTAAAACTGACCCAGGATGCGCATGGTCATTTACGTTTACTTTTCAGTCACAAATGTAAAATACAAGGTCACACTTTATTTTACGGTTGAGTTCAAATGTTCTTTATAAGTACTTATAAAACAGCTGGTATATTATAATATAATAATAGACAAGCTAATAAGCAACTAGTTGATAGGAAGAATTGGTCCCTATATTAAGGTGTTGCCAGATGCACAATAGAATTACAGACTTTATTTCACTGTATACCTATACCAGGCATTTAATCTTACTTTACAAGTGAGTAGAAGTAAGTCCACCTTTCAGAACTTAAAGTTAAAAACCAATATATTTTTTTGAAAACAGGTAAAGATAGGGGGTAACACTTTATAATAACGTCCAGTTGTAAGGCATTTATAAGTGATTAGTTAATGATGAACTAATCATTTACAAA
>JAUMHG010000035.1:4946267-4963957 GCA_032359395.1 Enteromius anoplus
ATAAATGGGATGAATATGAAATAGTGACAGAACAGTGATCGAGTCGTCTGATAAAATCAAACAGGCTACGCATAAGATAATGACCACAGCTGTGAATGTAAAATTAGGCGCAATTAGTAGAATTTGTACTTCGTTTGGTACGGAGATCTAAATTTGCAGATGCTCCCTGAAGCAGCCGAGGTGAATATCAAACCTAAAACTAACTTTACCGTGATCTGTTAACACCAACATATCTGAGTTTTTTTTTTAGTGAACGGAGCAGACGCAGAGAGAGGAGCGCAACGGGAAAGATCGTGCCATCAAAGCTCGGTGTTGCATAGCGTGCAGGTTACCGTCATCTTAGACACGTTTAGGACTTCGCACACAGTTGAGCAGCCCAACTAATCGATAAAGGCATTCGTTGACAACGAATTTCATTATCGATAATTATCGATTTTATCGATTAGTTGTTGCAGCCCTATATAAAGCAGAATATATTAAATCTAAAAAGCTTAAATATTTACAGTATATGAATATTAACAAATTTATATGACACTTAATTTTATTTTAATAATTTTTCACTAGGGTCTTGGCAGACCTTTGTCACAGCACATATACTCATTGTACCAAACATACTGCTATGTGCAATTTGTTTCAGTGAACTAGCTAAACACACACACACACACACACACACTTATAAGTCTTCTCAGTTTTCCCTGCAGTCTCTGTGTAGCATTTTTAATATAGTCATATAGGTTATGAAGATATCACAATTCAAAGTAATTAATTAGAGTTTTTTTTTTGTTCTTTTCTGAAGTGTAGCGTGATTGTAACATCAGTATTTTAAATAATGAGTAGCTAATAGCTTGACAAACTACGGTTTGACAGTATCTTCCCGCTGATTTATATTTACATGCAATTATATTTAGCCGTAATTTTTCAGTGTCAAGAGGTCATTACCAAAACCTGCTATAGCAGCTGATGGTTTTCAGGCCCGGACAACTCACTGTTCACAAATCCACGATTAGAAAAAAATGCAAGAAGATGAAACAGGAGAAAATCACTGCCATCCACAAGAACACTGAACACAGCGTCCAGCCATTCACTGCTGTAATAGAAGATCATCAGACGTCTCGCAATCACTGAGGGAACAGCGAAATCCGGATTACACTTAAGTTTCACAGGAGAATGTCAGGATGTGTGTAGGCCTATATCGAATGTGAGTCATTCAGAATAACATCACCTCAAACACAGCGGTAAATATCTGGCCAAATGGTTCAAGCATTTGAAGAACACCCACCTTTAACCCGACAGAATGCTAAGGCATGACCCAAACTGACAGCCTCCAAAATTGATTTGAGCAGGTTTGCTGAGAAAAAAAAAGGGTCCAAAATAACAGAGAGCACTTTGTACGACCCATAAGATAAATTGTAAATGTTAAACTGTAAAATATGCATATACTGTACTACAATTTTTATAAAGACACTGTACGCGGAGGAAGCAACTCTATACTTAATGAATAATAATTTTTTTCAGGTTTGGTGTTGATGAGTGCTGTGGGGTACACCAGGAAAAAAAAACTGTTTAAAAATACTGATATAGGTTAATTAGTGGCTTTGAGCAATGGTTAAGAATTGTAAAACAATTGTGACACAGAAAAATTCATTAACAGGCAAAAATGGAAAAGGTGTCAAAACATTGTTTTGGCCAATAATAAATTGTGAAAATTTACATCACATAAACACAGGGAGAAAAATATCTTAGGCTTATTGTTGAATGCCTCTAACAATTATTATATATATATATATATTTTTTTTTTTTTTTACGTAACTTCTTTACATTTAATTTACTGCAGTTTCCTGCTAAAATGAACACTTGGCTATATAAAAAGTTCCCAATCACACAAATTGTGATTATAGTGGCAAATTATCAATTTAATAAAGACTCATTCTTGTGCGCAATAGCGTATGATGTCAGGTCACATTTTATATAGTGGTTTGTATAGTATGGTTTGTGAAATAATATATGTATAGGTACAGCCAGCTCTTCTGATTGTTTCTTATGAATTTGATTTGGATGTCATAATACAGTGGGTAAGGAAAGTTTTCAGACCCCTTTACCTTTTTTTTTTTTTTTTTTTTTGTTATATTGCAGACATTTGCTAAAATCATTTAAGTTCAATTTTTTTTTCTCATTAATGTACACACGGCACTCAATATTGACAGAAAAACACAGAGTTGTTGACATTTTTACAGATTTATTGAAAAAAAACCTGAAATATCCCATGGTCCTAAGTATTCAGACCCTTTGCTGTAACACACGTATATTTAACTCAGGTGCTGTCCATTTCTTCTGCTGTCATCATCCTTGAGATGGTTCTACTGTACACCTTCATTTCCATCCAGCTGTGTTTAATTATACTGATTGGACTTGATTAAGAAAGTCACACACCTGTCTATATGACACACCTGAAGGACTTCAAGATGGTGAGAAATAAGATTCTCTGGTTTAATGAGACCAAAATAGAACTTTTTGGTCTTAATTCTAAGCGGTATGTGTGGAGAAAACCAGGCACTGCTCATCATCTGTCCAACACAGTCCCAACAGTGAAGCATGGTGGTGGCAGCATCATGCTGTGGGTTTTTTTTTTTTCAGCTGCAGGGATGGGAGGACTGGTTACAGTTGCGGGAGAAGATGAACACGGCCGAGTACAGGGATATCCTGGACCAAAACCTTCTCCAGAGTAAACCCAATTGAGCATCTCTGGGTCTGAATACTTAGGACCATGTGATATTTCAGTTTTTCTTTTTTAATAAATATGCCAAAATGTAAATCTGTCAATATGGGGTGCTGTGTGTACATTAATGAAGAAAATTGCATGTTTGTTTACCCAACAGCTTTAAAGGAAAATCTTATAATAGATTAAATCAAATATACTATTTACATCTACAACCACATGCCTGAATTCAGCTGCTGGAGAAAACAAGCTTTTAAGCCTTGCTGTTACCGAGGAAACTCCCAGTCTCCTACATGTTAGTTTTTTCTGCAGTTACAGATACAGAAAGCTCTAAAGGGTGTTTCTGTGTACAGAACGTGTGTCTGTGTTCAGTCTTGTTTCTCTTCTTCACTGTCCTGATCATGGTACTCCCACTGAGAGGCTCTGACCAGCCGTTCACCCCACACTTCTCTCTTGTTACTGTAACACACACACACACACACACTGTCTTACATGTCCTTCACATTCATGATTCTGTATATATTTTCAGACATTTATTCCTCACACGAGAAACTAAACACAAGCATTTTTTAATCATGGGTTATGAAAGTTTCACATTTTAATTTTGGGAGTCCCAAACAGGTTGACAAGCATGCAAGGTAAAAAAAACAAAACACTTTCATTTTCTTATAACGTTGAATTATTTTAACTTTATTGGTACGACCCCCAAACGATTCCCTCAACGATTCATTTTTCTAAACCCCTCAAATGATTGGTCGATTTCATTTAAAGCAGTGTTTGTGAGTTTTTAACGCTAAAAAAGCAACACCTAGTGGTCAAAAATAAATTAGCATTTTCATTCACACCAAAGACCAACAAGTGGGCGGGCAGTATGCTAATGCTTCATGTTGCCATCAATATGTAAACATCTTGGGATTCGTTTTAAAAACGACTCGTTTCAATGATTCCGAGTTGACTTCGAGAGACAATAACTTTATACATGACGTACTTTCAGATTTAAAACTATGCAGGATGTTTTTGTTCACTTGTTACACAGCATAAAAGGTAATTTCCAAAGATACACAATAGGGGTACTTTAACTAGTACTATACCATTACCACTACCACAACATTTTTACACTAAATACATACAGTACACTTATCCAGCAAACTGTTGTTTCTTGTAATAACTCGCATTCATTACTCATTCATTGCCCGCTGTCCGTTTCATCTGAGCAGCAGCGTTGACACAGTGGTTACATCCGTGGACACATCCGGCAGACTTCACTGAATGACCAGCAAATGGACGAGGCTTGTACTGAATGTGATAGAGCATTAAGAGCTCTGCTTCTGCACCACACTGCCCACATGTGTTCACATCTGTCACTGCAACACACCACAACTCAGGCTTCAAAAATCACAAACCCTAAGCTTTGAGGCCATTATGCTAAATTTTACTTTTTTTTTATATGCTTACTTTTAAAAAGAAAACAACAAAATAAAAGCGATGACTCATCTTACACTCAGAGGTGTGCACCAATGTTTGTCCAATCAAATGCTCTCTCGTCTGAGAATGCCGCACCAACTAATTCAGCTAAATTTGCCCATAATTCAACTTTCAATTCAGTTCTTCTTCAATCAGTCTTGTTCTAATAGGTATTATGTCAGCACAGGAAAAAAAGAGCATCAAATGTGAGTAAAAAGCGACTTTGGGGATTAAATAAACCAATCAGCCTACATTATGTGTTAAATAACAATAGTCTGATCCTCTCTGAGAAAGTGATGTGTTTTATTTAAATTAAACCATCTACTAAAGAAAAGCAGCACAAACGAAGCATCTTCTCTCTTTAATCAGAGCAAAATGTACCATCAAAGGTTTATTCTAGCCTGAAGTTGTTTTTCTCGAAAGACCGTATGACCCTGAACACACAGTTGTTAAGTGCTTCTTTTTACATATCGCCGTCCCTTCTCTTGCAAAGAAATCTTGGCACTAATTGGTCAGCATACTTATACTGTAAATATAGCAGTACAGGATGAAGAAAATTCTTGTATGAATAGTTCTAGTTTTCTGTGCCAAGCTCTTAATAATTTTCTCTCAGTATTCCAAACTTTCACGCCGTTTTCAACAAACGTTTATAATGACTCAACTCTAAAAATGTAATTTGGCAAGTACTTATCTGAATCATTATTTGCAGAAAAAAATCCATATTTTTTAAAGGAGTAGTCAACTTAAATATATACTATATATATATATATATATATACAATTTAAAATATACTTACTCTAAGCCCATTCAAGATGCAGATGAGTTTCTGGAGATCTGGAGAATTTTAGCATTACTGATCATTACTAGCATTATTTGATCCTTTGTAGTGAATCTGTGCCATTAAAATGAGAGTCCAAAACAGCTGATATGACTCTAGCCCATAAATGAAAATCTCTTAAAGCTAAAACCCTTCACTGTAAAGGATTCATTGGTGTACATCTTAGATGGCCTTAGCGTAAATTGAACTAACCCCTTTTTTAAGTAGCAAACATATAAGAGCTATTTAAAGTCCAGGATTAAACTGAATTTGGATTGACAGATTTAAAAAAAAAAAAAATTTTATCACAAGCATGCTGTGCACGTAAAACTAAGGCAAGATGTTCAGAATGATGAGAGTATATTAATGCATGGCTCCGTTTCATGATATCTGTTATACCAGCACTCATCCATGTCCATGCCGAGCTGTTGGTGGTCCAGTACTTGAGTCAAGCTGTAGATTAGACTGAGAAAGACTGATGGGACAGTGCAATATAAAAGTAATCCGTGCCAGAGCCAGAGCGAGGAGGCTAACTGCCTTTTCACAATATGTGGGCTTGTTATATAAACCTATTTCACTGATATTAGTCACTCAATTAGAGTAAAAGGAGGAGAATGATTATTTATATAATGTGATGATGGTCCTCGTGTTTCTGTGCATGTCGGGCTGTATTTCAGATGCAGTCAATGTAGACAAGCTGCTTTTGCAAAATTGCTGGTCTGTGGCTTTCTATAAAGGAATAGTTCACCCATACATGAACATTTGCTCAAAATGACCCTTCAGGCTATCTAAGGTGTAGATCAGACTGTTTTTTCATCTAAACAGTTCACATTAATCCACACAACTGCGGGCAATCAGTTAATTTCTTGTGAAGTGAAACGATGTGGGTTTATCAAAAGGAAATCCATAAAGATGTTTTGATGAAAGATGAATTCCTTGTCTCTCTGCAGTCCTCTCACATCAAACTTATTTATAATTTCAACTTCTTTTCACTTTTAAATGGTTCATACTGTACTGTATTTCTTTCCAGATGCCCTTTTTCACTCCAGAAAGCAATATTATGGATAGAGGACTCATATTTTAGCCAGCAGCAATGAATTGAAGAAAAAAATAAAACATGTCTTCATGGATTTGTTTCTCAGAGTTGTTGACTTCACAAGATGAATTATTTAATGTCTTATTATCAGTTTGAACTCTATCCATTGGAGAGCAAGTGATGAAATGCAAAATGCTCCGAAACAAACTCATGTACATTACAGAGTGCATTTGCATAAATGTTTTGAGAGAACCATTTCTCTAATGTTTTGTGCATGGTCAGACTGACACCAGTCCTCTTCATATAGACTTTCTACAAGGGACATGTGACACTGAGTGAGTCTTTGGCCTTGGGAAGATTTGTGTTATAGCATTGTGCTCGCACCTTCACTACATCTGTTAATTCTGGATGAGTGTAGCAGCATTTTTCATCGTGACATGTTCTGCGCCATTTATTTCGAGAATAATACTATATATTACACAAATAATACTCAAGAGTGGCGAAACAAATCTTGAGTCTCAGTAGCAAACAAATCAAAGGGACACGGTGAGTAATAACGGCGCAGAGCCTGAAGCGTTCTGATTCACAGGCTTCCTTCACACTTAGCGGTGGATATGAGTAGACGACGACAGTTAGAAAGCCGTGCAGGTTTGGAATGACATGAAGGCAAATACTCTGCCGTTCAAAAGTTTGGGGTTCTGTTGTTATCCTCAAAGCTGAATTATTTTGACAAAATCGGTAATTTTGTCGGGGTATGTATATATTAGTTCATTTACAACGTTCGTTTAAAACATGTGATGGTCATGCATTTTAATGCAATGTGCTGTTATGTAATAGTCATGAATTTTAATGCTCACCTACTGTATCTGATGTAGTCTGTACCGTCATGCCAACAGCCTACACTGAAGACAGGACTTACTTTAAATCGGTTTTCATTCAGTGGTTGCTAAATTTCACAAATAATTACAAAAAAACAAGTAGCACATTGAATTAAAATATAGATTTAAATTAGAATGACTGAAATGGTATTTTCTTGCAAAATGTATTCCAGTAATCTTTGTTTCACTAAAAAAGTTTAGCAATATATATATATTACTCACCCTAATATTGTTCCAAACCCGTGAGACCTTCGTTCATCTTCAGAACACAGAAGATATTTTTGATGAAATCAGAGAGATATCTGACCCTCCATAGACAGTCATACAACTCTTCGTGCAAAAAAATTTTTTTAAAACTATTACAGCACATTTGTAGCGTCACAGAACTGAAGTGGAGCCACTGACGTCACATGGACTGGATGTTTTTCCTATGTTTATTGAGGGTCAGATATATCTCTGATTTCATCAAAAAATATCTTAATTTGTGCTCTGAAGATAAATGAAGGTCTTACGGGTTTGGAACGACATGAGGATGAGTAATTAATGACAGAATTTTCATTTTGGGGTGAACTAACCCTTTAAGTATAAAACAATTTATATATATATATATATATATATATATATATATATATTGATATACTTGTTCCCTCTGCTGTGTCCTTCAGACTGAGCATGTTCACTTCCAAGGATGTGGAATTCCACTCAGGTTGGTTAAAAATGCTGAAAAGTTCCTTTAGAAGGGCACTATCAAGTTACTGAAACAGTCAGTCAGTCAGTAATTGAATATGACGGGGTATGCAGTTAATATGAGAACCACTAGAGGGCCACAGGGGACCATCTGGAAATCTACAAAGGTGAGTGTTGAGGGTATGAAGGGAGGAGGTGAAAGCGGCAACTAATGTGAATGGAGTTGGTGACTTTGTCCAGAATGGGACTATAGTACTGCATACTAAAGCACACTGTAATAGCATACTGCTCGTTTTTCAATGACATAGTTTTTTTGCCAATTAACTCATAATGAGATGTTAAAATACTAATATTATTTACAGTCCATCTATCAAACTGGAAATATAAGATCTAGTTAAGTGCTTTGCACACATTGTGCTCTGAATAATCTACATTTATAAAATATAAAGTTAACATTAACGTCTAATTGGATAAGTAGCGTTCCAAGCCTCTGTATAATAGCAAGTAAACACATTCTATAATAATGCAGCAAGTTGCTGAATTGCTTGGCAACTGTTAAAAGCCTACTGCTGTGCTAATGAACTATGCTATTTTGGCGGAAGAATTGTTATTTTCAGTTGTTTATATTATTAAATGCTACAATCATGCTCGGCCTATGAACACCCCTTCCAGTCAGTAAAACACGCAGTTTACCAAATTATTTGATAAAAGTTGTATGAGATCATTGCCTGCATACAGAAAAATGTGCATGCTCGCACTAACCTGAACACGGCCAATAATTGTGAGCATTTAAAAATTGATTAGACAAAAATCCTGCGTTACAATTATCACTTGAGGTTTTTTGTAAAAACATTAAATCTCATACATTCCTTAACAACAACAAAAAAAAAAGACATTAGTATGTGAAAAACAAGTTCTGTTTATCAGGATCGCATATCATTTGTGTCACTTTTGTTTACTCACAGATGATCTCACGAATTCAGAGCTGAGAATGCACCACTTCATTATCACTTCACTGAACAAATTATTATAGTAGTGCTCAGATCTTGTTTATTTCAAACAAGTCTTAAAGAAACTGTAAGTAACCTTCCACTGACAATAAAAAATGTCACCTTTTATTTTATTGAAATAATTAGGCTATAATTTGGTATCATGCTGCACAAGAAAGCGCAAGATTCAACATATCTCAAACACTTTCTACTGTGGGGTACACTCAGAAATCTCACAGCAAACTTGTATGAATTTGTATGAATGACCTACACCTAACCCCGCCCCTAAACCTACCCATCATTGGGGTTTAGATAAACTGTACAGAATCATACGAGTGATGTCGTACGAATTAGCACGAATTTGCCACCTTTTAAGAATACGTTCAAATTGGTTATGAAGACTATGTTAGAAATAAAGGCACCTTAAAGGTACATAACTAAAGTGTACATATTGCATATTGTGCTCATTTTGGCCAGTGAAGTAGATCATCTAAGCAGGATATGTACTTATTAGTGCACATCCAGCAATAGCGTGCATATTAAGTTAGTGAGTCATTCTGAACATAACTGGGCGAAGTTAACGATATCACTTACAGCAGTACCTTAAATGAACCTCTCCGTGACGTCATAAACAGGATGGGGATGTGCTCGATCACAGAAGTTGTTGATTCACTCCTGTGGGAAAGGGCACTTCTTAATCACGTCTTGGGCTTTAATCTGCATCACAACAGTCGAGGCCTCAGGGGAAAGATGTGACCGGTGCCACACGCCCATCAGACTCTTCCCGTTATCTATTAGCACTTGTAATCGAAACGTCACAGCGCTGCGTTTGGACGGATGTTGTGTGTGAGTAATTGATGAATGTTGGCGTCAAAGCACACATTGCTAGACACAGTGCCCACATGCTGAACGACAGTGATAAGGAGGGTTGTGAAATCACACGCAGCTATTTCTGCTTGTCTAGGCTTCTATCAAATGAGCTGAGATGAGTGTTTGTGTATGGCACATGTGGCTACCGTGTGTCTGTGTTGGAGTGTACATGAGGGCTGATAGCGCATTGTTGTTTTTGGGAGCTGATGCGTGCAGCAAGCGGCTCTGTCAGGCCATCAGATGAAGTCCGTCTGATCGGTAGCAGGAACGGAGGTCTCTGCTGAAAGGAGGCTGTGTCTTTCTCTCTTTCTGACTCACACACACACATAAACACAGATGCACATACTCAGAGAGCAGGGGGCGCCAAGAGCAGCATGCTTCATTTACAGATTCACTGCATCTTCTCTGGTCCAGCGAGAAAACACAGATCCAAGCTTGTGTCACTATCTGGGCCACCCTGCTATCTCACTTTCATTCTTTGCTTGTTTCCGCTTACTAGTGTGATTCGCCTACTATCTGTGCGTTCTAATTTAGTGAATCCTAAATCATAGTGTATTGAAATGAGTATTTGCAAACATACCCGGATGGTCTGGTATTGATTGAAATACTTTTACAAGGAATATTGTCCACAACTCATTGCGTTTAGTGCATGGATAAAAAAAAATACAAACATTTACTTAGCTCTTTCTTTCTGTGTTAAATACTACTTTCCCAGAACCTGCTTTTTGAGGTAAGAAAGATTAAGTAGAGATATTCATATGAGATTAATAATCAATGTCACGCATGTTTATGGTTTGCTTTTGCTTTATTTGGACAGTTCACTCGCACCTGAATCATGTGTAGCTGTTTCTCACACTAAAATGGTATACTTAATGAGATGGACAACTAATAGACGACTTGATGAGGTGGATTAACCTACAATCCATAAAAATGTAGGAAACAAAACTTCTCTGCTTTAGAAAAAAAAAAAATGTTTATAATAGGAATTTGTTTTGGTTATAATGGGAACTTTAATGGTCCCTTTGGGTTTCTATTGATAATTTGTTGCTTTCTGTTAGTGTCATGTTTAAACCGCTAAATCCTTATGGAATGTGGCCCGAAACACACTACTGAACAGGGTTGCCAGGTCTGTATAACAAATCCTGCAGAAAAGATGCAGTCCAAATATCAAAACTCATCATAGAAAATCAAAATCGACTGCAAAATTTACAAATAGCTAAATTCTGCAGGAAACCTGGCAACCCTGCTATTAGATATCATTTAGTAATGGTTTCAATGGTTAACAATTGTCGGACTGGAGTGTTTGTTATGGTATTTGGGGGAAATCCTTTAGAATTTCTGCGTGTTTTTTTTTTATTGTTTTTTGGTTTTGTTTTCTTTAACCAGGGTTGCAGATGTCTTCTATTGTTTGTCAATGATAAGGCAACAACTCTTAAAGACAGTAATACAGCATGGCTATATTATCTATATATCCATAAAAGGCTATCAAATATGATGGGGGCCCCTGGTGGAATGTTTATACTGTAGATGTTAACTGAGATAAGATTGTTGATTGTTGGCCAGTTTATACAATGATAGGATGCACACTTATGCAACAGCATAATGTGCCTAAAGTACAGTGTTGCCAGGTCTGTGTAACAAAACTAGCTCAAAGGTCAGTCTCTTTGACTAAGTGTGATACTGGATTCCAAAACTTGCCTAATCTGGCACATTCCCAAAAGTATGTATCTGTTTTTTCCTTTTCAAAAAGACATATTTTTAGGACATAGTACAGTTAGGCAAATTGGGACAAAGTTTATGTCTTTAAGCTGCAAACGCATGTGCAAAATTAAATGAACACAGAAATGTATAATTGCAAGCAGTGTTGCCACAAAGAGAGCTGTAGCAGACCTTATCAGAAAATAAACATCAATAAAAATGGGGTTTTTAGTATTTTTATTTATGCAGATTTAGTTACCTAAATAATGCAAATGGCCACTATTGCTTAAAATATTTTAAGAGATATATAAACAATAAGACATGGTCTCTCGACATGGGAGCAGTCATTGGCCAATGTCCATCCATGAGGCCGTTTGACCGACAGATATTTGCATACTACTTGCCAATGAAACGGCTAGCTTAGCATTCCAGTAACCAAATGACCTGCTAACTTACTGTATCACAAGCCTATTAACCTGCTAGCTTAGCATTTTACCAGCCAGTTATACTAACTAGCCAAGCAAATTCTTGCGATGTTTAAGAATATTTTTTTGGTTAAAAAGGTTATTAAAGACAAATAAACAACATGAAAATATGCTTTTGTTATGGCTTTCTTTTTAAAACAATGAACATGTCCTTATGTTTCAAAAGGAAGAAGACCAATTTGTATCCCATGAGAAAGCCTCAGCCCCAATGATTAAAGCCCTGAAGACTCAGGATGTTAAGAGACATATATTACGGCACCTCCGTCACAGGATACAGGTGTCTGCACGCAATTTAAAGGTGTTGAAAGAGTAACAATGTTTGCGGTATTGTTAGAGATGAAAGAACAAGTGTATATTTAGATGGAGGTGGGTTGGAGTGAACAGGAAGTATGCGTTGTATGTTGACCGTAAGATATATTTTCCATAGATAGGCCTACTGAATGAGTGGACAGTGGTATGCACTTCCTGTCCTTGAGCCAGACAGAGAGAAAGATACGCCATGAGAGATACGCCATAAACACAGAAGTACAAGAGTGACGCAAGCTAGTATAAACACACACCGTCCTGATGCTCATCTGAACACAGGTTTGTAAACACATCTGCCCGTGTTTGGGGTCTGTGTAAACCAGCCTCCGAGCACCGGCATCACAACTTGACGTTTTCCAGCAAAGATCATAAACATCATTCAAACTATTTAAATGAGAAGAATAATAAAACACAAAACAATTTATCTTAAATGTATTGCATCGATAGCTCTTTGGAACTATTGATTCTGATATAAATATATAATTTTGCAAATTAACTCTTCACAAGTGCTTTCACTCTAGTGGTAGCATGAGATGGAGTCTACAACACACACAAGTGGCTCAGGTAGTGCAGCTCATCCAGGATGGCACATCAATGCGAGCTGGGGCAAGAAGGTTTGCTGTGTCTGTCAGCGTAGTGTCCAGAGCATGCAGGCGCTACCAGGAGACAGGAGATGTACATCAGGAGGCGTGGAGGAGGCCGTACAAGGGCAACAACCCAGCAGCAGGACCGCTACTTCAACCTTTGTGGAGCACTGGCAGAGCCCTGTAAAATGACCTCTAGCAGGCCACAAATGTGCATGTGTCTGCTCAAACAGTCAGAAACAGGCTTCATGAGGGTGGTATGAGGGCCCGACGTCTACAGGTGGGGGTTGTGCTTACAGCCCAACACCGTGCTGGACCTTTGGCATTTGCCAGAGAACACCAAGATTGGCAAATTCACCACTGGCGCCCTGTGCTCTTTTACAGATGAGAGCAGGTCCACACTGAGCACATGTGACTGACGTGACAGAGTCTGGAGATGCCGTGGAGAACATTCTGCTGCCTGCAACATCCTCCAGCATGACCGGTTTGGCAGTGGGTCAGTAATGGTATAGGGTGGCATTTCTTTGGAGGGCCGCACAGCCCTCCATGGGCTTGCCAGAGGTAGCCTGGCTACCATTAGCTACAAAGACCATATGAGACCATATGCCAATACGGTTGGCCTTGGGTTCCTCCTAATGCAAGACAATGCTAGACCTCATGTGGCTGGAGAGTGTCAGCAGTTCCTGCAAGACGAAGGCATTGATGCTATGGACTGGCCCGCCCAATGATGATCTGGGGCATCATGTCTCGCTCCTTCCACCAGTTGCACCACAGACTGTCTAGGAATTGGCGGATGCTTTAGTCCAGGTCTGGGAGGAGACCATCCACCAGGTGTTGTAGGGGGATCATACAGGCACATGGATAATGGATTAATAAATTTGGTTTCCATTGATACTTTTTGTCTGATTTTGTTGTCAGCACATTCAAATATGTAAAGAACAATGCATTTAATAAGAATATTTCATTCATTCAGATCCATGTGTTATTTTAGTGTTCCCTTTTTTGTTTGAGCAGTGTACTTCAGTTAAGCACATGCATGCATATAATCTGAAAACAAGTTAATATCTCATGCAGTTTTGCTTTGATGTAAATTAATTGAGGTTTTCTTTCCCTCTGTTGGACTTGCATAAAATGTATTAATAATTTAGAGGTGTAAAATGGAATGTTCAATAGATTCCTATCTATGAGATCCCCATTATGCCTTGAGAACAAAGTAATGATGCTGCAGAAGATGGATGCTGGTGTATATCTTTTTGGACTGACCCTGCTATAATAGAGAGCAGATGTCTCAGTCTGGCAGTGTTTAGGCTGGCACATGAATAAAGTCTGACTGTCAGCATAAAGTCTGGTCCTCTTTGTGGTAATTTCTGAACATCTACTCAAACAGGAAGAGACCGTCTGTGCCACAGGTAAAATAACTAACGGGAGTCCATTCTACAGGAAAAAATATTTTCTTAGTAATTATGTTTAAAACAAGAAAATTAAAATGTTGCTGAAAAGCTAAATTGCATGATGAAGTTAGACTTGTTTTAGGAGAATAGAGAAATATAGTTATAGAAATATAGAACAGAATATAGTTAACATTTGAAGTGGATCGAGACCTTTCATCATTGTTGTCCTAAACCCTGAACCAAAATGCGTTCTTGTCTTAGGACGACTTTGATGACGTTTTTTGATCCACTCCAAATGTTGACTACTGTAATATATTTTTATAGAACACATTTTTTCTTTTCAGAGTGGTTTACTGTTTTGTTTTCCAAACCTCAAGCTACATTTGTGCTTAAAATATTCATTCCCAGCCTGTTTCACACACAGAGTATCATATGAGAAGAGAACACATGCATGTATAGACTTTAATGGAATTTTGTCCTTTTCAGAGCTTGGCAGTGTCTTTTCGTACTACAGTTTCATTTTACAGAAAAAGCAGCATGAACTTAGAATTTCTCCTTTTGTGTAAAGAAGCAAGTCCTTCAAATGTGAAGTTAAAATGCTTTCGTTTGTATGTGAACTGTTCTTTTAATGGTAACATCACCATCTCATAGTGAAAACCATCATCCAAAACCCAACATATGCTGTCTTTTCAGCAGGGTAACGTTTCACACACAGCTGTCCTCTCCAGGGAGACTGATGGATTTCGGTTTGCTCTTTATTTTATGAGTTTTTGAGAACCGAATTGCACTATAAAGTGTAACTGAAGTCTAATAGCTATTATCTTGGAAGAATCAAAGAGGACTCCCAGCATTTAAGGACAGGGAAACATAATTCCCTTTATTCTGTCTGTTCCCGGGCCTGTGGTTGGAAAAGGCATCTGGTAGAAGGGCGTCCTTGTCTCTAGGGTTCGGGTGGAACATGTGATAGACGATACCCACACGCGAACTTCAGTGCTAACCAGACTCAAGAGAACAACAGGCCAATAACAACACACAAACCCCAGTCTCAGAAAACACACACACACACACACACCATAGCGTGCACTTAGACACACTGAATCCTGTCACACGCTGAAATGATTGTGGCTTTATTAAAAACTACATTATGAGGACTGCCAAAGTAAAGTAACTGTTAAACCTTCTCCAGAGGAGTAATATGATTTGAAGAATAGTTCATTTAAAAAAAAAACTAAATCATCATTTACTCACCCTCTGTTTTTTTTTCTTTCTGATGGAAAAAAACACTTTTGGTTATAGACCTTAGTCAGGTTATACAGGATGCTGTAAGAGATAGACTTACAGTATTTACAGTAGGGATGCTACGGTACAGTGAGCCTACGGTTCGGTTTGTATCACGGTTTTCAGGCCATGGTAACGGTTTGGTTTCAATACATCAGTATTACTGTACAGTACTGTTTGTGAGCTCTAACATAGCGGGAGGTCATTTGCCCTTTCTATTTCAAGTTATCAAGGTACAGAGACAATATTAGATGTAAAAAAGGTACAGAATAAGTCAAAACACCACATAAAAAAAAACACTTATTTTTGCCCTCTTTCAAAAACGGACAATATAAAAAGTGCAGTATAAAGTGAAATATAAACATGAACATTATTCAAATAAATATTGACAGCAACAAGAAAATACTTTTTAAATACACCATCAGAACAAACAACAATAACAAACTGTATCACTAAGTGGTGGCGCTTACCCGCGTTGTCAAGTTCTGGAATAATTTTGCTGCTGAAATGTTAAGCTATGCAGCCTGAGCCGGAAACAGAATGGATTTGTTCGTCTCTCGAGTCTTCGGGTTTTTCGAGTCGTTCATTCAACACGTGACAGCCCCATACGCTTAACCTATGCCGCCTGAGCCGTGCGCGACTTAACGAATCACTCCCACGAGACGACTCGTTCTTCCCGAGTCACATTAAAGATTCGTTCAAGAATGACACATCACTAGTCTTGAGAAGTTCTGACCATCGCCGGATTGTCTATGCGCTTAATACACAGAAAATGTCAATTTTAATTAAAATGTAAGTTTAATGCCTAAAGTAGGCTAAGTACCGAAATATTGCGGTTAACGTGGGTGTATTTTTGCTTGAACGTCTGAATCTGACAACGGTAGCACTTTATTTTACAGTCCTTTTCCTCATGTGCATACTACGGACTAATTCTAGTAATTACAATAACTAGGTACTAACCGTGAACCTACCCCTAACTTTACCCTATATAGTTACCTTATATTATTATAAAGTATGAAAGACATTGTCAAAATACTCCATCTGCCATCATAACGTTACAAAGCAACAAGCATACTTTTTGTATGCAAAGAAAATGTTGCCTCTGCAGCACTGTAGTGGCATTTTGGAAAATATTCACTGAACTCAAACTAAGCTTTTCTGTGTCAGCCTATGTGTACTTTACTATGTGTATTTACGCTTTGATTTAAATGAAAACAGCAGATCCGTGTGTCGCGGTTGACAAAAAAAAATAAATCAAAAAACGTTTTCATAACATTCAGATTGAACCATTTATGGCAGATGAAGTATTCAGATTATGTTTTTCATACTTTTCTGGACCTTGACAGTGTTATTTACTTTAAATTGTGTTCAACGTGTTGTAGTATGACTAAACAGAAAGGTGTATGGAAAAGCTGCTCTCTGACCGCACTGCATACGCGGGTGAACACATGTTCTGTTATATATATAAATATATATATATAGAGAGAGAGAGAGAGCAATGTGGACATTCTGCTTGACCTTTCAATGTAAACATAGCTAGATATGTCTCACACATGACACAATATAAAAGCCCTGCTTTTCCTCAGTTCCATGTGATTTTGAATGTCCTCTGCTTGCTTCTTTTCAGTTGAACTATCCCTTTAACATTTAGTCTCTCGCAGGCCTCCCACACTGGCACTCACATACAGCAACCTGAGATCTCTGTGAAACTCTGGAATAAAGAATTCGATTAAACATCGTCTCTTCTTTTCTCTCCCCCTCATCTCCTCATTTACTGATGTTTCTAAATCGAATATTTTCTAGGCATCCATCCCAAAGGGCCTATCAGCTTTAAGAAAGAGCAGATGTGATACAGGATATTGCCATTTTGATGGAAGGAAGCATGTGATGCTAGTTTTGAGAACCCTCATAAACTCAAGAGAATGACTTAGCAGCTTTCCAGAAGATGTTGCTAGGGTGTTTGTCAGGGGAAAATGAGAGAAGGTAAACATGGACGGGTTATCTCAGAAAAAGCGCATTTGCTTTTTGTGTGCACAAACGATTCATACTCAAGTTGTTCATACGCATGATCCTCGAGCACACGTGTCTTTTTGATTTAATGCTGCAGTGAAGTACGTCCAGTCCTCACAGAACTCTGTGATTTCTGTGGTGCTCCTCTGAGACCAAACTTTTATCAGATTTTGTGACAGCCCTCAAAAAAAAAGAAGTTGTGGTTGAATGTGTGATACCTCTTGCATGCAGGAAAACATGTTTGGTTTATTTAAAACAAGTCGGCCAGTGCTTCAAGCATGGGCGTAAATCCCGGGAGGGAGAGGTGGGACATGTCCCCCCCTATCCGAGGGTTGCCCCTTCCTAAAATCATGATGAAAAAAAACGCACCGTCTATTGTGAAAAATACATGTACGTATATTTAAATAATTATTGTGTAAGTGGAAATACAAACGCAAAAAATGCATTTCAAAATAGTTGAGCTCCCCCTCCCCTTCCTCAC
>JAUMHG010000035.1:4964057-4974387 GCA_032359395.1 Enteromius anoplus
CAATTTAATAAAACATAAGACCCTTAATTAACCCATGTTGAAAAAATGTATTCCTCAATCTTTCTAGGCACTTAAGCAATCTCCCACCCTCTAACTTATTTAAATAATATTAATCATTTTCATCAATTTTTTTCTTTTTTTTGGTCATTTTTTATTTTCCTCTCTTTCTTCTGATTCACATTTTATTTTAATTGTAGCTTGAATACTTGTGTATCATCATTAACTCTTTGATTGTTGTATTGAGAAGGGAATTAATAGAGGCAAAAGGAATAGCTTTGGATGTGCTTTTGTCACAGAATCATTTCTATAATTATAATTTCTAATAATAATTTTTAAAAAATGACTTAATTACTGCCCTGAGGAGCTAAAACGATGAGTCGTGCATGTGACGTGCATCAGGCTATATATTAAAATTAATGAAGCCTTCACCTTATCCCACTAAGCCATATTGCAATTTTGATTTCATATTGATCAATTGTGAAACCCCACTTCAATAAAGACGTTAATTGAGGGATGTGCTCTATGAACTACTGCTATCATCATAAGAGCTGTGTGTAGATTTTTCAGAAATTATTCTTTTAGGTTTTTTAATTGACCAAAATAACTTCTTACTGGTTTGAAATGGCATCAGGGTGAATAAATAATGAGTTTTATAACTGTTTATTTAGACATTTGGCCCCAGTGGTTGTTGTTGAAGCCCAGTGGAGAGCCATTGGAGTTTGGCAGCAGTGCATGAAGTGTGTGTGTGTACTTTTATTTATTTCAGTATATTTGTTCCCAAAAGTGAGCAGAATCTGACAAAATATGCTTCTGGGGTTGTCTTCGTTTGCATAAACAAAGTGTGTGTGTGTGTGTGTGACAGAGGCAGTAATTCCTCGTCCCGGGAGATCCCATGGCATTGAGTTCCCCACTGTGTGCCATCGCTATCACCTCCTTTCATGAATAACAAGTACTGCCTGGATAGCAAGACAGACAGAGAATGCACAGTGACCTTCTGTAATTCTTAGGGATACCCTGTGGTCCATAAGATGGTGTCCTGAGGTGGACGCAAAGAGTATTTTATGCAGTTATCATTCTTTCAAGAAGCAAGTAATGCTCATGCAAACAAATGGTAGAACTGAGAAACCTTTTTAGTGTTAATCTTGGAATTGCAAGAACAAATGTTAACTGAGTTGGTTGAAAAATGAGATTTCCATCACTGCCATTTTAATTCAGATTTATACTTTCTAACCTAGAAGGATGAGGAGAAATGTTGAAAACCAAGACCAAAAATGTACAATTGTGTCATTTTTTATTCTTCTTGGTGAATATTCTAGAACCTTATTTCTTCGGTGTGACATTAGAGAAGATATTTTGAAGAACTCTGGAGTGAGTAAATGATGATAGAATGTTTTAATTAAGATATTTTGTAGAATCTTGTTAACCAAATAGTTTTTGGTCTCTATTGACTTCCATAGAGTTTTTCCAATACTATGGAAATCAATGGCTACTAGCAGTTGTTCGGTTACCAACAATCTCCTCAAAGATATACATGAGTATCTAAATGAAGCCTATAAAACATTTTGTTCAAAACATGTTTAAAAAGCAATATAAGCACAAATAAATTTTGTTGAATTTCCTATTTTATTAAGTTGAAAACTTATCTTGTGTTGGATGAGAAACAAAACAGGCGGGGCAACAGTCTCATGACCAATTTGTACGAGGTGGAAAATTCGTGCTAATTCATTTTGGATTAATTTATCGGTAATGACTCCTACACCAAATTTTAAAATGAAAATTGCTGATTTAGTAACATCTTTGTTTGGACTGTTGAATGTGTGTTGATTGCTGTTCGGATTGTAACTAGGCAGTTGTTGCCTTTAATTTCACGAGGTTACATTTCTTGTTTTCATGTTAGAACAGTTTTACGTAATTTCAACCCAATTTAAAAACAAAAGCTAAATGTTATTCACTATTCCCTACATACAGTGAGGCAAACAAGTATTTAGTCCGCCACCAATTGTGCAAGCTCTCCCACTTAAAAAGGCAATGACAGAGGTCAAACGTTTTCTGTAAGTCTATCACACACTGTTGCCGGTATTTTGGCCCCTTCCTCCATGCAGATCTCCTCTAGAGCAGTAATGTTTTGGGGCTGTTGCTGGGCACCACCGACTTTCAACTCCATAGAAAGAATTTCTATGGGGCTGGGATGTGGAGACTGGCTAAGCCACTCCAGAACCTTGAAATGCTTCTTACGAAGACACTCCTTCGCTGCCCGGGTGGTGTGTTTGGGATCATTGCCATGCTGAAAGACTAAGCCATGTTTCATCTCCAGTGCCCTTTCTAATAGAAGGAGGTTTTCACTCAAAATCTCACGATACATGCCCCCATTCTTTTTTTTGTTTAAATGCATCAGTCCTCCTGGCCCAGAGCATAATGTTTCCACCCCCATGCTTCACAGTACGTAGGTATGGTGTTCTTTGGATGCAACTCGGCCTTCTCCTCCAAACACGACAAGTTGAGTTTTTACAAAGTTCTATTTTGGTTTCATCTGACCATATGATATTCTCCCAATCCTCTTCTGGATCATCCAAATGCTCTCTAGCAAACTTCAGACGGGCCTGAACATGTACTGGCTTAAGCAGGGGGACACGTTTGGCACTGCAGGATTTGGATCCCTGGCGGCGTAGTGTGTTACTGATGGTAGCCTTTGTTACTTTGGTCCAAGCTCTCTGCAGGTCATTCACTAGCTCCCCCCGTGTGGTTCTGGGACTGTTGCTCACAGTTCTTGTGATCGTTTTGACCCCACGGGGTGAGATCTTGCGTGGAGCCCCAGATCGAGGGAGATTATCAGTGGTCTTGTAGGTCTTCCATTTTCTAATAATTGCTCCCACAGTTGATATCTTCACACCAAGCTGCTTACCTATTGCAGATTCGGTCTTCCCAGCCTGGTGCAGGTCTACAATTTTGATCCTGGTGTCCTTTGACAGCTCTTTGGTCTTGGCCATAGTTGAGTTTGGAGTGTGACTGTTTGAGGTTGTGGACAGGTGTCTTTTATACTGATAATGAGTTCAAACAGATGCCATTAATATGGTAACGAGTGGAGTACTGAAGAGCCTCTTACAGAAGAAGTTACAGGTCTGTGAGAGCCAGAAATCTTGCTTGTTTGTAGGTGACCAAATACTTATTTTAGAGGAATTGACCACTTCATTCTAGTGTGATTTTCTGGATTATTTTTCTTATTTTGTCTCAATAGTTTTTTTTTTTTTTTGCTTCTCTCATCTTTTTAAGTGGGAGAACGTGCACAATTGGTGGCTGACTAAATACGTTTTTCCCCCCGCTATAAGTCCCCTCATTCAGTTCACTTACAGAAGTGAATGAAAACGAGTGCGTGAATTCGGACACTGAGTGCACCAGATAAACTGCTGTTTTTGCATAGTTTTTGTTTGCTGCTTCAATCATTTGAAACAGGTAGCTCCAGTAATAAAGGATTCATCGTGAATTCTTTCACGAAAATTATTTTTAAACCATAGCTAAAAGATTTAACAATCAATGTACAATGAATGTCAACCTGTCCTCCAGCTAAAACGTTCGTATAGGTCATTTGAACATAGCGGTGAAAAGTGACCTATTGGTGTAGCTCAGTTTGTTGAGAGATGAGTTGTAAGACGAGATGTTATCATGCGAATATGGGTTTGAACCCAGACAACACATGTGCTCATAAAACCCAATAAAATGATTTTGCAACGGGTAGGTTTAGGGGTGGCTTAGTGTGGTCATTCGTAAAAATTAAACCCAGTAAAATTTTATCACCGTAAGATCAGTGTAAAAACTCTGCACACTGCTTTAAACAAAACACTCATTTAGATTGGTAATCACAGTCATAAGTCATTTTGTGGCAACAGACGCAATACGACACTGTCATTATTTTTACGCCTGATAGAGGGCATGTAACTTTAAAATGTAAATATAGGTCGTAATAAGGTTCTTGCACAAACAACCTATAGAGTCGTTTTTGTTGAAGGACAGGCTCATGAATTTGTACCTGGATTGTATTACGCTATATTACGCCATGGACGAGTGCTTTGTAAAATGAATGGATGGAGAATTCAGCTGCAAGCGCCATCTTCTGGCAAAACGCAGGAATTATACACTAGTTTTTGCGGTGCGTTTTGGATATTAAATGAGTGCACTCAAGAAAGTCCACTATGGTTTCGGACAACCCTTAAAAATGGCTGTCCCCTCAAGTAGTGCTCTATTTGAGGGTATAGAGGGCAGTTTCGGATATAGCCCTTGTTTATGTATGCTTTCATTCATTCTTGTTTCATGCTTAAAGAAAAAAAATAAAAAATTCCCGGCCTTGAAAAATCATGATCGTGCATCCCTACTTACCTTGAACGGCAATGACAACGCAACATCCCATTGGCTGTCTGACAGGAAATGGAGCACTGCCACTAATGTCAGTCTGTGTTTACTCGTCTAAAAGTGGCAGAGACTTTAGGGAGAAGCAAGCAGCTATTTGAGGAAAATACCTGACAAACATTGTGTCAGAAGGACTTGATTAGGTTTGAGCAGAAGGCATTAAGTTCTGGGGAATGAAGTGCGGGAGAAAGCAAAGCGGCGATTAATAGTGACAGACAGGTTAATTCAGCGGCCAACTCTGCCAAAGCTTGTCCTACATGTCTCACACCTCTCACTTCTATTAATCTCCCACACAAGTCTCTAGTGCACACACACACACGTAAACACACGTATGCCTACGCATATACATGCAACAACACTCTGCCAGCCACTTGAATGCTCTTGATTCTTAACGCATAAACACACTTGTGTTTTGAACTGTTTCCCCTGCCGTGTTCTCATTCCCTGAACTCTGCGTGTGTTTGTTCAGATTACTTGAGTGCCTCTTCACATATATAACGCATATATAAACCCAACCCCCTTACCTTACCAAACATTTACCTACCGCCCCCAACAACGGAGGCTCCAGAAGCATCACCTGAGCTGTAGTTCAATTAAAAATTGAAGCTGCAATTTCCTCTAAAGCCTGTCAATTCAATCAAAAGCATGTCGGTTTGAAAAAAAGACTAAATCAATTATTTCATTTCAGATAAGATAAACAGGACTGCGGCTTTAATGACTAATATGGATTCCCTGCAGTAATTAACATAATACTTGACTAAAAGCACATTTGTTCTCTTTATGGCAGCATGTGACTTTTCTGTGATTTTCCAGAGCTCTGATTCCGAGCAACAAACGCAAGTATTGAGCCTGGTTTTATAGCTTTGAGATCATCTGGTTTTAATGGCAGTGATGGTTCCATGAAGAACCTTTATAATGAACATCAAATGGTTCTTTATAGTAGTTATTTTGGGAACTGTTCAATGAAAGATTCTGTGGGGAACTCAAAATGGTTCTTCTGTGGCGTTGCTAAGAAAACCCTTTTGGAATCATTACTTTTAAAAGTGCAGCTGTTATGAAAACCAGCATAATTAGTATCTACAGGTCTAGTTTACTGTATAATTGTTTTTTAATCTTTTTTTCTTGAGGTCTTAATATCACCAATCAAGCTTTTACCAATTTAGCTTCAAAAATATATAAGACAAAATAGTTATTGGTTGAGGAACACTGACAGGAAATTAATGTGGCAAATGATGGCTTCTGAGTATGGAAAAAGATATAAAACATGAAAATCATTCAAATTAGAAATTTGATACATTAAATGTAAAACTCAGTAATACCAAATGTTACACGTGACACCAAAGTGGTGGTGGTTTTTGGGGTTAGTGGACATTCAAAGCTTATCAAAGACATGTGGACATGTATGGGGCCACTATTCTGATGAAATATTAGAATATGATACACAGTAAACTCCTTAAAGGAGTCATGTAATGTTAATTGTCCACAAGCTGATATGATTCTTTGGGGTCTTAATGAAAAGTCTGTAATATAGTTTGTTTAAAAATTCTCAATGGTAGTGTAACAAACGCCCAGTTTACCCTGTCAAAAAACAGCTCTTTTCAAAACACTCTATTTTGTGTTCTTCCCCTTTAAATCTTCACGAGCTCTGCTGACCCCGCCCCTCTTCTCAGAGGCACTCTCAAAAGGATCTTTTTTAAGCCGTATTCATAATGATAAGGCTGGGCGATTTGGCCTGAAATCAAAATTTCGATTAATTGAACATTTTAACTCGATTACGATTAATGAACGATTCTTTTATTTATGGTTTTTTGCCCTCATAGTTCACTGACTAATTTTGTACAGTAAGTAAGAGATTGTAATATGTAATATCATGCAACTGTTTTTTTTTTTTTTATACAGTTGCATGAGGTTATCTTAGTGATCTTGTCATATCACTGTATGGACATGAATTTACTCTAAGTTCATACTAAGAAACGCGAGCATGTTAACCTTTTCAGGTTATGTCTTGTACCTTTTTTATGTCTGGCAGCGCAGTTTTTGAAAAATGTGATCGCGACGGCACAGAGTATCGTCTGTCAAGAGTTTTAACGAGGTGTTTAAACCCGCTTCGCTGCACTGTAGCCAAGGGAGTAATATCCTTTGTGATGTACAGAGTCTGGAACTGCCTGGCAGAAGCCCCTCCCATGATGTGAATTCGCGTTTGCTGTGAAGCGAATTTCACATGCGAATGAAGCGAGTAAACTTAAAATGTTCAAGCGTCCAACTACGCACGAATAGCGTGATTTAGTTGCGCAAGTTGCGTCTGATGTGAACGTAGGGTAACGTAGAGAAGCGGGGTCATGTGACTCTTAAAGGGACAGTAATTGGAATAATTGACCTGGAAAAATTGTATCGTTTATATCGGTTCTGAATGTCGATTTCGATTACTTTTCGATGAATTGCCCAGCCCTACATAATGATACTTGCTAATTAGCATATTATTAGGAAAGGCAAGTCCTGTCTGTCAATCAACAATCGTGGGAGGGGCCTCCGACCGTGTGACATCACATGGACAGACGGCTCGATTTGAGAAAGGGGAAAACATTTAAGGAGATTTAAAAAACACTGGGTGGATTTTTATCATTATAGGGTGGTTGTGGGCACAAACTGCTAACACACATTTAATTTCAAACAACTTGTAAAAGTGCATGTGGCGTTGTATAACCCCTGCAAAACTCATTTTAAAGAGTAGACCTGTATTCAACATGTAGACAGCTGAAGTCATGACAGATTTCCAACAGAAAGGTTGGTCTTACAGTTAGTACGTTTTCTATGTTAAGATTTTTTAAAGTAATTTATTCTTGCAATGCTAAACCTGAATTTTTAGCATCATAACTCCAATCTTCAGTGTCACATGATTGTTAAGAAATCATTCTAATATGCTAATTTGCTGCTCATGAAACATTTAAATTCATTGGATATTGAAAAAATATTGATAAAATAGTCTCATCTTTAAATAATTTCATCAATATTTACATAAACAGTGTATCTTATGTCCATCACGTTGTTAGCGTAGCAACATGCTAACACCAAACTAACAAAATCAATATAGGCTTCACATAAGGCTTTACATTTTCTGGTTTCTTAAAAAATTACCTTTTTATAATTTTTTTGATCAGGTTGAACATTGCCGCCAACAGCTACAGCTTTGAGCTACAAAAACAATCTACATTACATTGTGAAAACCGAAAGCAGAATAACACCACTAAAAATATAGCAGCAGTTACTCTAGAAAATGATCCAAACATGATATTCTTTAGTAAGCTGTCCTTTTTTTATACTCACCTTGCTTTGATCAGACAGTGTTGAGTACATAATGGGAGGCCCAAATTAAACTGCCTCACCACCAGTCTATTAAACCAAGAGCATTTCTGTTTCTGACAATAACCCATGACTCAGAAATATTACATGACTAGCCGTAGAGTTTCAGATCTGGTGTGGGTTGGTGCTTCACTTCTCACTGTGATAGGAGCAGTCTGGCCTTTTGCTTTGAACTGGACTTAAAATAAAGCTTCAGGAATTAAGATTGCGAGAAAACATGAATGCTACTCTTTATCTCTGATTTACTCCTAAGTCATGCCCTTGCAGAAACACCATCCAATCACGTATAAAGTGATAAAATCAACATCTCTGTCCTCAGAGGAATGTGTTGCCTTGCACAGATACACACACCCCATCCATCATGATCAGTCGCATAGCTTTTTGCAGAACGTGCTTCACTAGCGGCGCCGTTCGTCTAAACCGGTTGACTGGGACTGCAGCGGCCCGCAGCTCAGCTATGATGGTACTCGGCTCTCCATTATCATACAAATAACAGCCTTCAGTCTTACAGGCCAAATCTTTTATTGACTTCACCCCTGTGTCTCCCACTTTACAGACTTCCCCCTGCAGCCCCATTATTCCTCTTTAAGCTCCTTTTCTAGCATCGACCTTGATAAACTAGCTTATACAGCTCATGGGCAGGCAATCTCTGGATTAGTTCAACAAGTCACTTGTTGTGTACACAATCTAAAACACTTTAAGTGAAACGGAAATTGACCTGTATCACTTGGTAAAATGACTAAACACACATCAGGGTATATAAATAACTTTCGACAGCACAATAGTGACTGCAGGGGAAAATATATTTTTATATAAGTTTAAATATAATAGTTTTTGTAGGATAAAAAAAAGCAAAAACAAAGAGTCTTCTATATTCCATATAAAAAAATATGGACTTTCATATACAATAATAACACTACTAGGGACCAGTTGTTCAAAAGGGTATCTGGATATGTAAATGCAATGTTTTGCTCTCCAGGATCAGGTAATCCATCTTACTTTTCTGCTGGTTTTCCAAATCAAAAGTAGATTGAATCACAATGACCCAAATACAGACATTTTTAGACCAAATCTGTAGTGCTCTACTAAATGGTGATGGAATATTATATCTGAACAAAATTATAAACACAACACTTGTTTTTGCTCCTATTTTTCATGATCTAATACTTTTTCTATGTACACTATTTCTCACAAATATTGTTCGCGATTCTGTCTAATGCCGAATTCAGACTGCACGATTTTCAAAGTAGTCGCAACACAAATCTTTTCACACTGCTTGACTACTGTATCTGGGGTAGTATTCAGTCGCTGCTGTGTTCACACTGCATGATAGATGCAGCGGTCTGCACTTGGCATAAATCTGTGTTAGTGAGCACTTCTCCTTTGCCGAGATAATCCATCCACCTCATAGGTCTGGCATATCAAGATGCTGATTAGACAGCATGATTATTGCACAGGTGTGCCTTATGCCGAATTTAGACTGCTCGATTTTAGCACCGATTTTGACTTGTCAACAGGTTTTAAAAGAAAAATCTCCAACAAATGAGCGCACATGCAATTTGTATGGCAAGCTTCTTCCGGGCTACCATTTTTAATAATAATCTCACATGAGAACTACGGTCTTGCACACAAGACTTTGTATGGCTTCCATGTCATTTGTCATGTGTGTTTGATTGTGAGGCGTAGTTTGCGGACCATACTTTGAAAATCGAGCAGTCTGAACTCAGCATTAGGAAATTATTCCTAAGGAACTGTATACAAATCCTTGCAACATATGGCGTGATGGTTGTGGATGAATGGCATACCTTTGGGCCTCAGGACATCTACCCTCCAAGACCGAGTTTGGACAGCACTGGTTTACAAACTCCAAGTTTTCGCCTTAACCGCATTTCTGAGAGGTTCCCCAGCTGGCTCGTTATCGCAGTTACAAATTGCAAGCCAAACCAGAAATTAGATGTACTCTAGCCCGGGTGAGACATGAGAGGAAGAAAGCCCAGAACCATGCAAGACCATCCGGCTTGCGAAGTTTTATGATTGCAAACAGAAAGAGTGCATGCTCATAGAGATGGAGAAGGGAGTCCTTTATACAAGTAAGAAGCACAGAAAAAAAAAAAAAGAAAAATCTTGTCATTCTCTTAAAGGCAACTGTGTTCACTTCACATTACCTAAAACAGGGGTGGAGAACCCTGGTCCTCGAGGGCCGCAGTCCTCTAAGTTTTTCATCCAACCCTGCTTCACAACACCCGACTCAAATCAAATGGATCCAACAGCCAATGAAGTTCTGCACAATCACTAGTTAATTTGAATCAGGTGTGTTTGTGCAGGGAAACATGAAACCTTGCAGGATGAGGGCCAAGGTTCCCCACCCCTGCTTTATGGGGTTCAGGTCAGGAGAGTTGGCAGGCCAATTGAGCACAGTAATACCAGTGGTTTTGGCACTGTGAGCAGGTGCCAGGTCGTGCTGAAAAATTACATCTTCAGCTCCATAAAGTTTTTCAGCAGATGGAAGCATGAAGTGCTCCAAAATCTCCTGATAGCTAGCTGCATTGACCCTGCCCTTGATAAAACA
>JAUMHG010000035.1:4981618-5010185 GCA_032359395.1 Enteromius anoplus
ATGGAGGCGCTACCAGGAGACAGGCCAGTACATCAGGAGACATGGAGGAGGCCGTAGGAGGGCAACAACCCAGCAGCCAAGCCTTTGTGCAATGAGGAACAGGAGGAGCACTGCCAGAGGCCTGCAAAATGACCATGTGTCTGCTCAAACGGTCAGAAACAGACTCCATGAGCGTGGTATGAGGGCCTGACGTCCACAGGTGGGGGTTGTGCTTACAGCCCAACACCATGCTGGATGTTTGGCATTTGGCTTTAGTCCAGGTCTGGGAGGAGATCCCTCAGGAGACCATCTGCCACCTCATCAGAAGCATGCTCAGGTGTTGTAGGGAGGTCATACAGGACCATGGAGGCCACACACACTACTGAGCCTCATTCTGACTTGTTTTAAGAACATTAGATCAAAGTTGGATCAGCCTGTGTTTTTCCACTTTAATTTTGAGTGTGACTCCAAATCCAGACCTCCATGGGTTAATCCATTTGATTTCCTTTGATCATATTTGTGTGATTTTATTGTTAGCACATTCAAAGAACAAAGTATTTAATAAGAATATTTTGTTCCCTTTATTTTTTTTTAGCATATCAATCCATTCTGTAGCACCTTTAATGCACAATATTTGCAACAAAAAATGATAAGGATTGATGCGATAGACAAAAAACTAATTCATTTTTACAGCGTTATTAAGAAGTCCCCCTCCTCTTATTTTTAGAGAAACCGTGGACACTTCATTAGAGGGTCACATTATGTTTACTAGTTAAATATAGTAAAAAACTGGCTTTTGAGAAAGCAACTCTATTGCCAGTATCCCCAGCATTATCCCCACGGGAGCTGTATGGGACAGTGTGTTTGCTTCTCCGTAGAGCTGAAAGGCTTTTATGAGTTTTTAATGTTTTTCCCTCTTTCCTTTAGCTAACTAGTCAACGGCGTTATTAAACCCCATGCTCAGCTCCTTTCATGTGGTGGTGTTTACACTTTACTTGCACACTGCTGTTACTCCCTCAAGTGGAAAAGACTTTTCCATATGAAAAAAAGCATATAAAATAGCGTATGAAAATGACAGGGGGAGCAATTGACTCTTGGGTGAGTTTTATGTCAGCTTGCTGTGAGACTGAGCAAGACCGCAGGGAAGCTTTAAAGAAACAGTTCATCCTCAAGGCGAACCAAACTCGTTTTATATTCTTACCTGAAACACAAAAGCAGGTGGGAAATTTAAAATACCAAGCTTTTTTGTGCTCTTTGGAGCCTGGCTATATAAATGATCATCCACTTTTCATGCATGGAGAATAAACAGCTTGGAAATTCTGCCCAACATTTTGCACATTAATCATAATGTTTAAAGACAATAGTAGTAATTATGAAAATATTACATAAAAATATGTCAAGTGGGTCAAAAGGCACTAATTACATTTATTACATTTAAAGTACATTATGACCGTATATTCTTGATTCTTTTTCACAAAGGAGAACCTACTGTACAGAGAAAGATATTGAAGCGTGTATGAATGATTGAGTAGATGGATGGTGAAATACTGCAAAATCATTACATAAAATGGAAGATTTTATATCTAGACAGTGGAAATATTAATCATAACACAAATTATGGTGTAGTTTTGAGAATGAACCACAATCTTTGACGAATAATAAGACCAAGTTTAGTTTGGAGATACTGTGAGTCCTGTAGTGATGAGATTCTTAGTGTTAATGACAGTTGCATAACATTATTCAAAGGAACACAAAAAAATCAGTCAGCAAGGTCCAAGTGCATCATTTGTCTACTTGAGCAAGTGGGTGGATGATTTTGTGATTGCAGGACATGCACGATGTTCCAGTTTCTAGATGGATTTTGAAACAAGAACCACTCTTTAAGCTTTAAGATATGCATAACGGTGATGAATTCTACATGGATTAGCATCAAATACACACAGATTGTGAGGGTCAACCATGTAAATACTGGAGCTAAATTTGTTAAAGGGAATGAAAATTTTGCCATCTTGACCTCACCCTCATGTGGTCCTAAACCCATACGACTTTGGTTAATCCTCAAAATATAGATTTTCCGATGCACTTTACTTTGAAAGTCCACTTTAGACATTCGACTAACTAACAGACTAACCAAAAAGTCTATTAATCAAATAAAGGAATCATATCTTGGATCAGACATTCAATTTATATAGATTTGTTTAACGACACCTTTATAAACTCTTGTATCATTTGCCTTTTGGTTACATGGACTTTTAACGGCGAGACTTAAATGTTTGGGTTTGTCACATTAAATGATCATCCCATGTGTTTACAGAATATACAAGTTGTTATGATTTCAAAAAAGCTAACTATAGTTTGACCTCAAGGCTGAAAAACAAAAATGGATACCAATATTATCGCTGGGTCTTAGCTTTTTAAAAGACCTTATAAGTGTCGAGGCCAGGACTGGGCAGTTAATCGAAAAGTATTCGAAATCGACATTGAGATACTATAATCGATCAAATTTTTGCAAGTCAATTATTTCAATTACTTTCCCTTTAAAAACACTACCGTGTGTGAAGTCACATGACCCCGCTCCGTTACGTTACCCTACGTTCACACCAGACGCATCTTTGTTAAAACTCTCGACAGAAGACACTCTGTGCCATCGTGATCACCTTTTTTCAAAAACTGCGCTGCCAGACATGTACAAGACATAACCTGAAAAGGTTAACATGCTCGTGTTTCTTAGTAAGAACTTAGAGTAAATTCATATCCATACAGTGACATGACAAGATGTTTTACATGCTGCATGAAAAGCAGAGTTGCCAGGTGTTCACTGTAAAACCCACCCAATTACTGGTCAGATCTAGCCCAAAACTTGCCCAATCGCTTTTCAGGGGAGAACCGCAGACTTGGCAACACTGATGAAAGGTCATTTTCAAAAATCCATAAGAGGGGCGTTTTAATTTTTGTAAAAAATGAGGCTGTGATGGGACAAGTTCATTGCGTTCCTAATGAGGGCGTGGCTCGGAGTCCGGCTCGAACCCTGCATGACCCCCATGGAAGGAGCAAACGGTGGAGAAGGGGAGGCGGAGGGAATGCAAGAACGAGATGTGGAAGGGAAGGAAACTGGATGATTTATAGTGGTAAGATAAGGATCGGATTGGCTTACGATGAAGGTGAGACTAATTAGTAAATGGTTACAGCTGTGTCTAGTAATCGTCAGCCCTTCCTCCCGAAATTAGTTTGGAACTTCATATAAACAACATAAAACTGTAAGTTGTGAAAAAACAGCTTCCTTCCTACAGTGCGTGCCAGTATCTCCCTCACACAGCTATTCATGTTAAATTCAACATCTAACTTAAGGTCTACAATAATAAAATCCACAACTAAAGTATAATAGTTGCAAACAACTTTTAGTAACGTATTGTTTCCGATTATTTCCTACCTAGACGTGATGGACTACAGTTCGCTTTTAAATGAAAAATAACTGTGGGTAAATGTGAAATCGATACGGCTAAATGATAGACTGACATGCATGCATTTAAACAGGAATCTATTGCTGCAGCTGTGGCCCAGCAGACACGCTTTAGCTTATGATGCATAAGCCAAGAGATGAGTTATGTTTCCCTGGCCTCTCCCTCTCTCTTCAACTGTTGCCCGTCACCGTTTACAGTCCTGTCCGTTAATATAACGGCAAAAAGCATATCATATGGCGTTAGGAAATGTCTCCTTTACATGTTGCATGATGTTTAGCACATGGACCTTCATCACAAGCTGCATGTCCCTTTCGAAAGAGAAGTACACTTTCTTTTAAAAAGAGTGCTTGTTACAGAAGCAGTGTACTTTAAAAGCATATGCTTTAAACTTGACGTAATGCTTGATGTTGCAAAATAAATTAAAATGTATTAGACATACTGTAGATGATCTTTTGAATCTTTTACTTGGCATTATTTTGCCACCACAGAGTTGTGATAAAAGCCTATGTTAGGTGAAGCAGGAGATCAGGGTCGTGTAAACAGGATACGACCAGGAGAGTCCCAGTGTCCTATATTTAATTGGTTGGTTTTAATTTCATATTCCAATTCATATTAATCCGTTTTTTGTGAGAGTGTTTTTTTAGCCGCTTGTTAAAAGGGGTGCACTATTTGTGTCAGGGTATCCAGTTATCTGAAGGTTTTGATTAAATAAACGAATAACAACATGACCCAAAAACCAGGGGCCTGTTCCATAAAACAAGATTAGAGTATAAGCCAGGCTTATTTCAGTTAGTCTGACTTATTGCCAGTTAATTTGTATTAAAATAAGTCAGACTATCTGCCATAAGCCTGGCTTACTTGGTAAACTTGTTTTATGGAACAGGCCCCAGATCAATAAATAAGAATGACAAACATTCAGCATTAGACTCATTTCCAGCCCGATCTCACAGTAATTTCAACATTTTTTATGAGGTGGCTAATGTGTACGAATTTGTATAACCTCACTCCTAAATTCCTAAATTGTATGTGTTTACCAATTTGTATAAATATGTACGAATGACCACCTAACCCCGCCCCTTAACCTACCCATCACTGGCCACCTCGTCAAATACGTTCATATTGGTCGTGAGACTGTGTTGCTCATTTCTGTATTATGTGCTTTTCCAACCGGATGGTCTGTTAGAGAAATGGCAATAAATGCTATGATTTGATGTATATTTAATGAAGCGTCTGTCACCTTATATTATCCACTGGATCATTAAAAGGCTTATTCAATGTCGCTGTGCTTTCTCTGGTCTCGGGTCCAATTACTCTTAAGAGCTAATTAGCAATGAATACATTATGGCTTTAATGGTCAGAATATGTACACCAAAGAAAGAAAGTGCCTGAAGAAAAGGACATGAAAAACACTTTTCACTTTTGATTTCATTGAGAAAACCCGAAACCCATATTGTTTATTCTAAAATAATAAGCATATGCATTTAGTACAAAGAAAGATATTCTTAGATTCTTAATGATACCAGCATAACTGGTTAAAATGACATAAAAATTTCAAAATAGAACATGTGATGACTCTTTGATTGTGTGTGTATAGCGAGAGAGCAAAACTAATATAATGCCATTTGAATATTTTCTAGTGCTTGTATAGATTGTATGTATTTTTTTTCTCTAGATATTGGTTACATGCTTTCATAAATATCCTCAGACACACAAAGGAAAAAGTATGGTTAAAAAGTCATCACAGTGGCAGAACGATGATAATTTATTTATTTTTTGACACACACATATTGATGTGACGCTGGATTCTCACCGGAGGTGCAATCATTGCACGTCCACTAGGTAAGACTATGTGCACAGGCCATTATTCTCAAGGAGCTGGGAATGAATCAAGTCCTCCACGCCCACAAAACTTGATTATTACAACTAGATGTGTGTGTTAGGAATCCCGAAGGTGCTCTCCGTCGCCATAGCAACACCCAGCATGGTCAGGCGGGGTTCTGGCTGTGAGGAGAGGATACGCTCGGGTCGACCACAACGTGGGGTCCGGGACCCCTTACGGACTGTGAATTCGCATTATCACATTTCCCCGACATGAACGAGAGACAGACATATCACACATGTGCTTGGCCCGTGTTCTCTCCGCTCGTCTTTATTCTCATTGTTATGAGATGACTCACCGGATATTATGTGTTCCTCAGTGTTTCCGTCCAATTACGGTTAGTTCTGTGCGGTAATGAGGCTGGCTCCAGAGATCTGTGGGGAAGTCTTTAAAAGGCCGGAGTGATCCGGCTCGCACTGATCTGGTCTGTAGCTAATGCCTCTTTATGAGTCCCTGGGTAGTTGGAGCTGAGGAAAAGTGATTCAAACCGAAACGTGCTGGAGAACAACAAACTCAATATATGTGACATTCTCCCATGAGTGACCTTTAAATGAACATAATTGTTATTTACAGCGTAATGTGCGAGGACGGCTACTGCGGTGACATGTCAATTACCACAGACAATCATATTGACTCGTATGTCAACGTGTACAAATGAACCGGGGCTTTAAAAGTTTAGCAGCATAAACACCTCAAACGAAATCAATAACAGCGTTTTGACATCAGTATTTAAAATATCTGTTGTTTTCGGTATGCTACAGGGATGAAGTTACAGTGAACGAAAATCAAAACAGAAAATACAAAAATGAAAAGTAATTCAAAGCATCAATTAAAACTATAATTAAAAGTATTAATTAAAACGAAACATCATAAACATTTAAAATATCTTTTACTCTTTATTGAAGTGTAACAACGATTACGTTATCACAATATTTATTTCATATTATACAGTATTGATAGTTATAGTGATGGACATTAAGCATTAATGGAGAAGGACACACTTTCCATATAATTTTTATATCTTCAGAATAAATTGCACTCCATATAGTGAGATATATTTTATTTTGGGGCCGCATGAAATCCTATCTTTTTTTTTATTCTATGTTTTATAAGTATCATAAAAATGGTGTCTAGTGAAATTAATTGACAATTTAATTAACTTTAACCATTGGATCGTTCTTTTAATATATAATCAAATTAAATTAATTAACAACAAAACACAGCAAAATGCTGCAGAACAGAACTGTATGTTGTATGATATTGCTAAAAAAAACTAAAAATATTATTATTAGTGGTGTTTGTACCGCACTGTTTGTCAAAGACCCACGAAACAGGCGCCAAATCGTGCGGCCCATAAAAAATCCCATAGACTTAACATTACGGTCAACTTTGAAGGATCGTAGCGCAGAGTGGGAATTTCGTAGAAACTTGAACGTAACGACCAATCATGAATCACTGAACCTCTTCCTAGCCATGCCCTAGCAACCCAAACCCCAAAAGGCACATATTTAAATCTGAATGTCATAGAGACATGGGGGTTGGTTTATGTCATTCATACAGAAAAATAGTCTTTATATTATCATCACTGGCAGTTGCCATGCCTCTCCCTAGTAACTAAATACAGTACCCTAGCAACCATTTAGCAAGACCTATATCTTTGCATCAGAACAGCAAACTGGAGTTCAGACATTGTAGTCATGTTAGCAGTGCTACATGCTAATAGTGATTAGCTAAGTGCTAATTCATGCTAAGAATTCTATAAAACTCTATGGTAACTAGCAACCAAGAGCAGAGTTTTGCGAATGCAAGCACCACTCACATTTTCTTTAGGAAATGTACATTCTGGTGATTATTATTACTTTGAGAATTATGTTTTAGTATACAGTAGTAATATATTTTTGTCGTAATTTCTTTAATTTAAAACAGATGTGAGTTTGCATTTGTGTATCAGACAAAGCACACTATTCATTTAAACAGAAATTTTGCATGCACTGACTGACTGCTGTCTTCTTTATTCCTGCAGTGATAGACTTTTAGATTAATCTATACAAAGTAAAAATGTCCAGCTCATCATTATCGACAATTGTATCATAAACTTCACAGGACATAATTTATCGCCCCCAGCCCCCTACGATGTTACCGTTGACTTCCATATACGCAACAGATCGTTTCAAAGCAGCCTCTCAGAAAAGTTACAGAATCAGTGATGTAAATGTCATCAAATATGACACAAATTTAAATTCTGCTGCAAAGCAGCGGTAACAATACAATAGCGTTATTATTCAGCTCCGGTCAGTTTAGTGTTGATTCAGTTCAGTTCAATAAAAGTGTTGCATAATTCATTAATTTATTAAAAAGTTGGTTCAGCTGTTAAGCAGCTCTATAGAAGACAATAGCACAATTTTCCAGCTCAGGTTAGTTCAAGTTTTGTCATCAGTGAAATCAAATCAATGATACTACTGAATATTAAGTGTCTTTTAAACAACAACTAATGGAGGAAAAACCTCAAGGATGTTATTATCTGGCCTAAATGAATTTTCTGTACGTTCAGTTTAAGCTCTCTTTCAGGTCTGCTTCTATCCATTCAACTATTGACTGACCAAATCAAGTCCACATTAATAATCGATTTCACTCAGATGTCTGCATCTATCGAACTTCTGGTCCAACTAAAATAAATATTGTAACTGAGAACTTCATCCATGTTCTTAATTGACTCTTCGCAGGGAGTTTGATTGACCAATCATAACGCATATGCATATGAAGTGATATGGAAGTGTACTGTCCATAATCATGCGAAATCATAGCAAAGCATATAATATATAATAAAATCGTAATTTTGTTTAAAATCTAGTGCATAATTACATTTTGTTTGCTGGTTTCAAACATGGTTCTGAAGTTCAACAAAAGGCTATAAATGTGAATTGTTATATTAACCCACAAAAGAAACAGCTTTTAGGGCCTGTCCACACGGAGACGTGTTTCACTGTATACGTATACATTTTTTATCGTATTGGCGTTTCGTCCACACGGATTCAGCGTTTTAGGAGACTGAAACCGCTATTTTTTCAAACCGGGGCCCAAAGTGGATAAATCTGAAAACGACACCCTTGCGGTTTCGTGTGTACAGCTGATCCGCATATTTTGTGAAACGATGATGTCATCAAATCACGTCTTAAACAGTTTTAGGCTAACATGTCAGATTTAATTGGTTTGGTATCAGTATCTTCAATTATGTGTGGTTCGGTTCCCAAACGTATACCTTACATTTTCTTCAATTTGTTTTGGATAAAACATCTACCAAAAATATGAAAACAAAAATGTTATATAGCAATGTTGTTGGTTCTGGTTATGTTTGCATGCTCAGTTATTGAAAAACAACATTGGAATTTCAATCTCAACTAAACTGATGATTCAAATCAACAATAAATCAGTTCTAAGGTCTATTTCAAATCCAATGAAAGGTCATCATTTATAAATGATGTTTTTTGATATGTGTTTTAATGCACACATGTGTGACACTAATGCCTCGCACCCTTCAGAGTGCTCTGAGTAGACTGATTTGTACATTTCTTTAGCTCAAAAAACATAAATTTTTACTGAGGAATCCATTTAAGTGCTTAACCAAAAGCAGGCACGTTCCCATGTCTGCTTTTAAAACATCTAGTAACCATTTTTAAGTGCAAGAAAACACATTTTTATTAGGTTTTTTTTTCGAAAAAAATTGCCCGTGGTGATGGGCATCTTGCCGCTGCAGATGCTGGACAGAACATGAGCTGGAATATTCCTCTTTCTCTTCCTGTTCCAGATCTCTGCTTGTTGCAGGCTGTGGTGTAAAATGATACAGCACCAGAGTCACGGCTCCTCCAGTTACGCTCCCCCTCATTTATAATTCTAGATTAAGTCAGTGCAGATAGCGAGGTCAACCACCGCTGCCTTGTTCGCAAAAGGCAACATCATTTCCTTCTAAAGCTATTAGACTTTAAAATAGCGACAGCACTTTGTAGCTCTCAACTGATTGCTTTTTATATTACCGCAATGGCAATAAGTCTAACTTTCTTGCCTCCTCTCTCACACATGTCATCATTATCTGTCCTTCCCCCTTCCTCTCCATCTCTTGTTTATCTCCAACCAAACATCATCATTCCTTTTAGAGTGCAGGTAGAGTTCTATGTGAATGAAAACACTTTCAAGGAACGTCTGAAGCTGTTCTTCATCAAAAACCAAAGATCCAGTGAGTTCTCGCCCCCAGGCCGAGGGGCGGCACTAATTGTGGCTTTCCTTGTCCTGTGAGGTGATAGTTTGTTTTTGCTTTCACGTGGAGTGCTGTTGACCCATGTGAGTGGCTCTGTGGAGCTGGTGCTGGGTAATTGGTTGGTCTTGTATTTGTTTCTGCGCGTTTGATGTGCTGTCCTCTAGCTGTCGTGTCCTGTCCGTGAGTACTCGGCTTCGTGTTTCTGTTGTTTGTGAAGCTCTTTGTAATGCTGATTGGTGACGGCCTCACGCTTTTCTTTGCAGGTTTGAGAGTGAGACTCTTTAACTTCTTCCTGAAGGTTCTGAGCTGCCTGCTCTACATCGTACGAGTCCTTCTAGATGACCCGCGGGAAGAGAGAGACTGGTGAGACACAGACACATGGCACATAAGACTTGTTCTGTGCACTCGACTTGAAAGTTGTTTCAGTAGGCAGTAGGTATTTAGTCTTTTACTGTATCTCATTTTGGCCTTGGTCTAAAGGTGCTTCACCATTACCTGGGATCTGCAGAACCCAACGCAATTAAAGTTTAAAATTGTGAAGTGCATGTGCGGTTAAGGATAGCAGGGTCTCGCAGGCAAGAGTAGGACAAAATAGTATGGCCAGGAGCATAAGGAAATATCTTATTTTTAGCAGTAATGTGAAAGAATTTGTGAGAGAAACAAATCCAATACATTAAGCAAAACAACCGAAAGCAATGGAGGACCCTTCACATCGAAAAGCGACTAAAAAGGTGTACCTAGAGCTTCAAAAAGTGACGCAAAAGGGTTTTGACCAAACGTCAAAATCTACTGTGCCTCCCGGATTTTATTTAAAATATATTCAATTGTGTTCCAAAGACGAACAAAGCTATTAGGGGTTTGGAACGGGTGGATTAACACTTTAACATGCTGTATCAATTAAAATAGCTTCATTTAATGAAATAATGATTTCACACAGAATGTTGGACGTATTTGTGCTAGAGTTTTTAACTTAGCAACATGATCTCTAGTGACTAACTGCTAGCTATCAGATGGAACGAATCTATATACATGTAGTAGGTATCGTTTAATTGCTTAAAGTGACTGACTCAGTGTACTGGTACTGTTACTAGAAGGTGTTCCTGCTCACATTTTAGCTGAATGGCTGTCTGCCCTGTTGAAAAAACCCACATATGCTGGTGAGGTATGTTTTGAGGCTAGGATGCTGGTTTGAACTGGTACTTTTGCTGGTCCACCAGCATAAACCATCAAAGGACCAGCTTAAACCATCATCCCAGCTTCAAAATATACCTATCCAGCTGTTTTTTTCAGCAGGGTGCACTTCCATTGGTAGTTTACAGTACAGTACAGCCTTACAGTACATCCCTGCTCATTAGAATAAATTGAACTTTGTCACATGACCCGCAGAGATTTTCAGTCATGTCACTAGAAATCACCAAATCTCACTAGAAGTGCAAAGAAGGATGACAACTATAGGAAAGGAGATAGAGAGACAGGTCAAAATCTGTTGCAAGTGTAAAGTATTTTCTGCCAATGTGCACAGGAACAGCATATCGAGGGGCTCACGCCAAAGAGATGCCAGTGAACAACAGGAAGGAGAAGGGTGGTCAAAAGTGAAAACCGTGGGATCTATTTTCAGTTCAGAGAAGAGTTCATGTAGTGTCGGGGAGATAGTGTGGGTGGACGAAAGGAAAGTGATATCTGGAGAAGATTGAAGAGCCTTTAGATAATCCATGCATATAAACTCTTATCTGTGTGTGTTTGCTTCTCTTGCAGTCCTGGCTGTCTCAGGCAGAATGCCTCTGCCCACAACAGAAGCCATTTTGACTGGTAAGTATCCAGGATCTTGACTCTGGCATGAGAAATGAAGATGGTGGCCAAGGGCCAGAAACACAGACATACGGCCATTTTAATAAAGAAGATCTGAAGAAAATCAATGCAATCATTTGTAATGTTTGTGAAAAGAATTTTGACGCTCAACTCTTTTAATATTTCATATTAAGCATTACCATGTGAAAATTATGAATGGGTTTCATGGCATTGAATGGGTTTTAAAACTGTACTTGCAGATAATACAATATATCACACAATCAAGTGTGCGCAAAGATAGTTTTTGTTTTTTTAAAGAGCGTTTTGTCAAAAAAATTATTTTAAAAGCATTTTGATATATTTACTAACACACTAAAGCACATTTAATGGTAACTCTTGTGTGTTATTTAATATAAACTTTTTTTTATCACAAATGTTATTACTGATGAATGCGACCAGCAGTTACAATATACTAGTGTATTAGTAGTGTATTAACAATGTAATTACAATGTAGTTAAATGCATGAAATACAAGTTTCTGTAGAAATTACAGTAGCATATATTTTAGTTTATCGTTAATATTGTCTACATTTTGTAACCATAATTTAATTTCATTTGACAAAATTCTTATTTGCTAATTTAGTGGCATAAAAACACAAGGTTCAACTAATTGCATTGAATAATAAAAAAAAAGTGATACATGTTAATTTAATTGCAAATAAAATGCAATTAATAGTAGGCTCAGTAGCCCCGCCAAAAACTAAATCTGATTGGTCTAGAAACCCACTTTTCATAATTAAACAATACTTTAAACATCCAACATGCTCCAACTGGGTATGATTCGATTGAATTTTTGCAGGAAATGTATGGTGTTGTTTACAGTTAGGCCATTTTGTCTCATGCCAACAGTAGAATTGATTTATTGACCTCAGGACACTACACCAGGAGTCTCCGTGACATGTTTAACACGGTGGTTTGGTTTTCGCCAATTATTAGACATCAGCAATTCTGTCGGTAGTCTGTAAGCATTTAATGGTGTGTGTCTGACACGATGCCACTGTGCTCATTACTTAATGCAGAATACACACAACACAGCTTTGATTTCTTCATTCGTAACAAAAATGTCGGTTTGCATATGTTTAATCCCCAGCTTGGATTGAATTGTGTAATTGGTGTTTGTTTGACGTGTGAAGAAAAAAAAGTGTTCAATTATGAGCACTCTTCTTGATCTGAGCGTCTCTAATTTGTAATTTTCTTTTCATTCTTTATCTCGTTTTGTCAAAATAATGGCTTCCTGTCGTCAGGTCCCTCATTATTTGGGTGAACAGGCCTCTGCCACTCTGGGCTCTTCAGGTCAGAACAAATACTGTAAATCCTCTCTCTCATTCACTAACACACACTCACATTGTTATTAATTATTCATTCTTGTTAACATTAAGTAATAAAAATAAATAAATAAATATTTCATGTTAGTTCAGTTCAATTAAGTAATGTTAACACATTCAACATTAATAATACATTATAAATGATACACTTTAATAATGTATTAATAAATGTTGAAACTAACATGAACTATGATTAATAAGAGCTTTCTTGCTAAATAAACTTTTGTTCATGATGGTTGGTAACTTTGGTCACATTTTAGATTTTAAGATTGAAATTTGGGGGTAAAAAAATCAAATCTGCAAATTCTAGTTACAGAAATAAATGATGAAACATTTTCAAAACATTTTTCCAGGAAAACAAGTGTGATCTTCATGTAAGAAAAACCTGTTAGCTTTAATAAAAATCAACCCATGGTACATGAAAGCGCCTGTGTTTGAAATACACATTTGCCATTGTTGTGTTGCCCTCAGTTTGGCCGTTTTTTCTCAGACAGTGTGAAACATGCTGCCCCTGCTGTTTCTTCCTACACAACCTTTGCTTCTCTCTCATCTTTGTCCTTTTTTGTCTCTTTGTTTGTCTATTTTCGCCTCTCTCCAGGTGCTTGTTGCATTCATCAGTTTTTCAGAGACCATGTTGCTGGTGTACCTCAGCTACAAGGTGAGTCAAACAACACATGTGCATGTGGTTTTATCACTGGTACGCTATAGACCCTCTCGCCGTCAAAGAGGTCTGGAATACTTGGAAAGAGCTATCTGAATCTGTTTGCATTTCCATTCATTATAATACCAGCTGCAAGGCTGTTTTAGCTTTGAGCAACCTTGCATGACTTTGATTTGCTCAGAAAACACATCTTTTGAATCAGTGTCAGAGAAGAAAAAGCCTTTGTTAGATACAAGTTATCAAGTCAGAATTGGTTGATATAAACTCGCAATTGTTATTTATAAGAGTTATAAAGTTCAAATTTGACCAACATGCTACTGAGCAACTTTATATCATGCAATTCTGAGAAAACAAAGTCAGAATTGTGAGATGTAAATTTGCAGTTGTCAGGAAAAAAAGTCAGTATTGCAAGTTTTAAAGTGAGAATTGAATCTGATTAGACCATTAACATCATGCTCAAAAATTGCAAAAGAGTTTAACTATTTTTTCTATTTAAAACTTGACTCTTTTTAACCTTGTGCTGTGTTCCTTTAATACACGTGACACTTCTCCGCATACTTCAAGAAATTGCTATTAAAAATCACACACCATAATATTCTGTTCTGAGTGATATTTATCTTGCATGTTTTAATGCCAAACCGAAAATGAGATAACCATGATATTTGCATTGCTTATTCCAAAGAAAAACTAAATAAACTCCCTCAGTACACAGAAGACTGAACCAATGTGTGAGCATGAATGCTATTAAAGCAATCATTTACTAACATTTGCTTTTCGGCAAAATCAATTCGGAATATGTACCTCATGTAATAAATATTCATGGGCAGCGCTGATATGTTTAATACCATGTCCCGTCGACTTTTTAGATCACCTTCACCTGGACTATAATAGATCTAAAGGACTCAAAGTTTATTTGAGAAGGTCAAACGAAATGAGGTAGACAAGAGGTGTAGAAACCTGCTGGACTCTGCATCTAAAACCATCTTTTGATGGCAGCTGCTTTCTTTTGGTTCTGAGATGTTCAAAGCAGGTCATTATCTGGTCCTGACTGGTACATTATCCTTTGTTTTAGCTGGTGTCTTAGGCTGGTCTTAGACCTTCTTAGATGAGCAAAAAACGAGCTACAAAAACAAGCTTAACCACTCGTTTTGAGCTGTTTTTTTGAGAGCGATTAAAAGAGGAAGAGTTTGCCGGTGACAATCAATCGCTTGCGTTAAGCTGTTTTGAAGGGACTAAGTGGGTAGAGAAAACACAAGGCATGCTTGTCCCGCAGACGCCACAACCTGCCTCAGCACATCTCTTGCACTCTTTGTTCTGCATTGATTTCTTGCCAAACCATCTAGGCCTCTTCACCCACGCAGGGTTAGACCTAAACATGCATCTAGCTCGTGAAATGTGGCAGATGTTTAACACCTTAATTCAGCCACGGGCTCAACTGCAACCGATAAATGAAACCTATTTCCAAGGGGAGCGAGCAGAGTGACCTTAACCCCTGCTTTTTTTTTCAGTGGATCACACCCAATCAAAGCAGCATTTTATCCTTTAATCTGAGAGGTCACACAGACAATAGTGTTTCTTGACCCTGACAAGAGTGTCCTTGTTTCCAGGGCAACGTTTGGGAGCAAGTGTTGCGCATTCCGTTCGTTCTTGAGATGATCAGCGCCGTTCCTTTCGTGATCACTGTAAGTACAACAACCAATGGGATTTTGATGGACCACTTTAAGGTCTAAAACAAACTATAAACTACAACGTTTGGCTCAATAAACTCCTAATTTGCTGATTAATAATATTAATTCATATTTGTAATGCATTTTAGTATTAAAAAACTGGGTGTTTGTTGTCAAGAAGTTGTGAAATAAAGAACGTACATCCGTAATAAAACGTCCCTCACATTGCCCCGGGGGTCAATAAAGGCCTCCTGTAGTGAAACCATGCATTTTCTGAGAAAAATATCCATATTTCAAATGCAAAAACACTGAAAGAAGATGCTGTATGTCACTGTTGTTTGTGTAAAGCTGTCAGGTTCTATAATTTAAATGTGCTTAGAAATATTTTTCTCCATGATGCTGAAGATTCATCTGCGGCACAGCAGCACTCCTGAATTGCTGTATTTTGTATCATAGCTTCAGAACGAAACTCTTTGAAATAAAAGAATTGAAGTTTCGTTGTTTTTGTTTTTTTTCTGTCTTTCCAATCAGGTGATTTTGCCCTCCCTCAAAAACTTGTTCATTCCTGTTTTCCTGAACTGCTGGCTGGCCAAACACGCTCTCGAGAACATGATTGTAAGAAATGAAGCCTTCTACCCTTTCTTCCAGAGCAATTGTGTCAATGTGTATCCACTTTCATCACAAGGCTCTTATTTCCTCTACATCTCTATCTCACTTCCTCCTCGTGCCTTATTCTCCTGATTGTATCTGTCCTCTGCTACTGAAAGCTTGCTGGTTATCGAATTTACCAGAGCCCTGAATGATTGTTTTTGGATTTTTATCATAAGTACAAGCACAATGGCTCTCTGTTATTAAACGTCTCACTGTCTCTCATCTCTGCCTTCTTTATCTCTCTCTTTCTCTTGTCCTTCATGTTGTCTTCAGAATGACCTGCACAGAGCGATTCAGCGAACACACTCTGCAATGTTCAACCAGGTGCTCATCCTCATCAGCACCCTGCTCTGCCTCATCTTCACCTGGTAAGAGGAAAACAAAAACAGGGCCTTGCGTTTATTTCTGACATTAATGCCTCCCTCAAATTGTGGATTGATATTTAAGGGAACACTGCAGTTCAGGGACCAAGTCCCACTAGTAACTGGTTTACATACTGTCTGTTTATTAGTACTTATAAAGCACATGTGGTGTGCATGACCATATTCTACATCCCTTACCCTACTACCTATTACAGGAATAGTTCAGTTCCAGAACGAAAATAATACAGATAATGCACTCACCCCCTTAGACATTCATGTCTTTCTGTCTTCAGTCATTAAGAATTTAGGCCTGTTATTTATTTGTGCACAAACATTTCAGGATTTCTCTTCATATAACGCCCCCATTAGTGCCCCCGAGTTTGAACTTCTAAAATGCAGTTTAAATGCAGCTTTAAAGTGCTCTAAATGATTCCATCTGAGGAAGAAGGGTCTTATCTAGTGGAAAAAAAATTATAATAATTATATATTATATATATACTTTTTTACCTCAAATGTTCCTCTTGTGAATGACGTTTTCTACCGGTTCAGGAGAGTTAGGGTATGTCTAAAAACTCCTATCTCATTGCAAATTTAAAATCATCCTACATCACTGTTTTACCATTTTATCTTTTTTGCATGATAACTTTCTAAACACCGGATCGTTACGTATGCAGCGATTGGATGATTTTGAAGTTGGGGGAGAAAATTATACGGTACATAATACATTTGACAGGATTCTTTGTTATATTTTTTACACACAAAATCTTTAATTGTCACAATTTCTGAAACTTGAAATACCAGAACAACCAAATGCGCAAAACCACTACACTAATTCTCGACCTTTGACTGCAATTAAAACACTTTTTGCAAAACACAACACACAATTCTCTATGTAACTCACAAAAATCTAACAGTTATTAATAGTATGCCAATTGTGTTCGCAAATGTGTTTGAGATATTTGGAATGCAGCGGTTGCAAGAGATTTCCTGTGCAATTCTTGGATTTGAGTGTAAGTTTTGAAAACATATATAAATAGACAGTTCAAAACAGTTCAAATCATTTATTTGACAAAGAAATAGATTTATTTTCTGAAATAGAAATAGCTTTTTGAAAACTTACTTAAAACTGTAGTACAGTATTCATTAAAAATGACATTGCTTTCATTCATTTCTTTGTTTTTATTTGTTGTGGAAAATAAAAACAGCGTATGTGATTTTTATCCCCACTGACTTTCATTGTACAAACAAAAACATGTCTTAAAATGATCTTATGTCATAAGTGTCATATGGGTTTGAAAATGACATGAGGTGAAAAAATATAATCAAAATTTTACAGTGCTTTTGACACTACAGTAGTACAGCATAAAAAAACTAACGTACAATAGGTCGGCCAGAGACCTATTATTCTTTTCATGCAATATAAAAAATATAAGTAGAATAAATTGTAGAACAAGGCCTTTTTGCATTGTGCATTGCAGAATGGTAGCTACTGTAGTGCGATGTTGCGGTCAGTCTGTGTGACTCGACAGGACTTGACAGGATGATGTTTCTAAAGTGCTGATTAATTAAACACCATGTTGTGTATGTTCTCTTGTTCCGTGAGGTAAATAGCAGGGAGGTACAGGGTAGCGGTGCGTCTGTAAAACAGAAGGGAGAAAAATGACTGACCTTTTCACCACTGACAGCTGCATGTTGACGCAACCGACTTTTCAACACCGAGCAAATACACACACACACACACACACACTAGCCGTAGTGAAATATAACCCACACACAGACACACAAACAGGGTTCGCATCACGTCGCTTTACGCATGGCTCATCACACAGTTATTGTGTTTTGGCTCACGTTTATCACAGTTTGCACCAAACCATCAGGTGATGATATAATTCCTCTGGCTTTCCATGCACATGCAAATCCCTGCAAACCTGAAAAGCCTTTAGGGTATAGTTTATTCAGAGATTATTTACTCACCGCCATGTCCCTTCCCGAATGGACCGTGTCTGTTTTTCATGGGACACAAGTAGAAGTTATTAAGAATCCAACAGTTCGTAGTGACTACGTCTGTCAGGCTTTTAAAGGGTTAGTTCACCCAAAAATGAAAATTCTGCCATTAATTACTCACTCTCATGTCGATCCAAACCCATAAGACCTTCGTTCATATTTTTGTTTTCTTCATGCAGTGTTCTCTCAGCGTCGTAAAACTGTAGTTGAGCCACAATCATTTCAGTTGTGTTGCTGTCTATGGAGAGACAGATGGCTCTCTGATGTCATCAAAAATGTCTTCATTTGTGTTCTGAAGATGAACGAAGGTCTTATGGGTTTGAAATGACATGAGGGTGAGTAATTAATAAAATAATTAAAATTTTTGGGTAAACTAACCCTTTAAAAACAACCTCATACAGGTTTGGAACAACATGAAGGTTTCATTTCTGGGTATACCGTGCCTTTAAATCCATATTTGAGCTGTTCTTAGTCTCTTTTCTCTTTCTTTTCCAGTATTTGTGGTATTCAGCACTTGGAACGAGCAGGGAACAACCTTACGCTCTTTGACTCTCTGTATTTCTGTGTTGTCACCTTCTCTACGGTGGGATTTGGTGATGTTACGCCTCAGATCTGGCCGTCTCAGCTGCTGGTGGTCATCATGATCTGTGTAGCTCTTATAGTTCTACCAATACAGGTAAATACAACACACTCATCATACTGTATACAGTATAAGACACAGAATAGGTACTGCAACTGACTCAGGAAAGAAACAAGTCATTACTGTACTATGCTTCTGCTAGGCTTTGTTTGAAACTATTTTCATTTTATGATCAAAACCAGAAAAAGTCCATGGCAATGTTGTGTGTAGAAGTTTCTCTTCATTAACTTCTTGTTTATTAAACAGTTTGATTACTTTTATATCACACTCGTTTTCTCTTCTTTCTCTGAATATTGGCAAGTTTAGTGGACGTGCATGTTATATGCACAGCTTTGGATGTTTTGAGAGTGGCATCCACATTTAATGCACTGCTGCATTCCCCAAGTTATCATTTTCTGTGTGTACAATAACCTGCGATGACTGGCAGGCAGTAATAATCATAGCAATATTTTGTCATCGTGCAGCCTATGGAAGACGGCAGTTTACCCATTTGGATATTTTTAGCCAACCAATGTTGACAAGGGAGCTACTGATGTTGCATTTAATATTTGTAACATTAGAACATTTAATAATAAATACAGATGGTCCCTTTTCCTCTGTTCCTTTTATGTTACTGTCAGTGAATTAACTTTTAAATTTCCGGCCACATTTTGTCTTTTTATAGGTGCTAAAGCAATGCATAATTAATAAATGAATGCATAAATGCATATTTCTCTAACATTTAATCAATACATTTAATTAAAATAATAAAGCATCATGGGCTGTTACAAAATCCATCGTTGCAATTTATTTACTGATTAATTAAGCTTTGAGTTATGCATAATTAATAAGCCAGAAGTACCATAAATGCATTTGCACTGCATGTATAATTCTTATGAGATTAATGTTTTCTTATGAGATTAATGTTTTAAATATAAAATAATGAGCATGGGAATTTAAAAAAATTATTTTTAAAATTAAATGAAAACAGTAGGCTGCCAAAAAGTCTTAATGAGTGTTTAAGTCATACAGAAAATGAAGCTGTTTTTATTATTATTATTATTATTATAGTGTTTTTTTTTATTGGGTCACTGAATCATTCACTCACCCTTATCATTAAAAACAGATTCATTCAGTTATTATGGTTATGCTTTATTTGAAACTGCTGGCACAGATGAAATTGTGGTTATGTGACATGTAAAAAATATTTAACTTTTTTTTATTAAACTGTTGTATAAAATTGGATTTCCACTGATATTTGGAAAAAACATCAGTATTACTTGTTTGAAATTGTAGAAATATTCACAACAAATACTCATTTTGCCACCACAGTTAAATTTTTTTAGGTACTTTAAATTTTTGGTTCTATTTTTGCCCCAAGCTCCTTTTAATTGCATTTTCTCAATCTTTAGGTATATTTTGTGATTTACTCAGTTTCACTCAGTTTCCTCAACAGTAGTTCTGCTTTGTTACTTCGCATGATTTTAACTGTCAGACATTTTATGCAAATATTATGTGGTTATGATGACAAAGGCGCTGAGTCGAATCATTTTTGGTGTATAAGGCCCCATGAGACGCTTCACAGCTGGTGATTTTTACAGTCTGACACGCACAAGCGCACAGACGTACGCTGAGATGCACTTCTATGTACACAGCGCTTTAATGATGCACGTTTCACATCCCGCTTCCGCATATACCTCGTATTGCTGACACACACTCCCCCAAACAAGCCTCGCACACACTGGCTCACAAGCGCAAGCCTCCCGCGGGGCTGAGGAGAGAATGAGATGAGAGCGAGCTTGTCTTTCATGTGTGATGTGAGGGCTTCCCTGCCAGCTTCCTCTTTGGGAGGCTGGTATGTTTCCGTCACACAGGAAATGGCAGTGGCTCCAGTGAGGCCCTCCTACTCTTTTCATCCACAAATACCAGCTGACATTTACTGCTGCCCCCCACACGCAGCTGGTGCGTGAGCGTTACGTCCGAGGCTGTGTTTGTTTCTGGCCTGACAGGGGAAATCTCCAGTACCGGAGAGAGCCATCTCGACACACAGACTGACAGCAGCCGCTGTATCCCATCGCTCCCTTTGCACACATTGCAATGAGTTTTTTTATTTGAAGCTTTTCTATTGCAATTAAACAGTGCCAAATCTCAATTCCCAAATACCCTTTGCCTGAAAGCCACTGAATAGCAGACATTACCCACGACTCGCAATAAAACACCTCAAATCTTAGCTGAGAATCCCTTTATGTACTCAACACCGGGAGCAAAGCACTTTTGTTAGACATTTACACCCCCCAATAAACATGCAGAAACACATAAAAAAATCTCACTGCCAATATCAACCACACAAAGTACAAGACAACCGACATGATCCACACCATCACCGATATCTACACACCAGTGGTGAACGAATTAAACAAATCAAGTATTAAGTAAAAATACAGATACTAAATAATTGATGAGCCAAACCATGATGAACCAACATCACAAGCAGCTTGTAAATATGAACACACATAGAAGGTGCTCAGTGACATTCACGCAAACACTAAATACCATAATGGTGACACTCATTAAAATTAAATATGAAATAAACCGACCTAAGAAAGTACTAGTAACACTACAGGTAACTACATGAATAAGGGATAGGTGTAGAGCAGGGGTGGGGAACCCAGGTCCTCGAGGTGTTCCTGCAGTCAGAGTGTCCATGATGACCCCTGTCCAGCGCCGGAAGTGCCTACAATAGGCATGTGAGTATCAGAACTGGACCACAGAACAATGGAAGAAGATTGCCAGGTCTGGTGGGTGTTCATTGTTTACACAGGGAGTAATGTGAGATGGCAGCAGATGCATTTTGGGAGGGTTTTGCTCTGGACAGTTTGGGAATAAATTGGCATTTACATAAAGATGCTAGCAGACCATATTCACCCCTTCATGGCAATGATGTTCTCAAATGGCAGTGGCCTTTTACAGGAGGGTGATGCATCTTGCCACACTGCAAATCTGTTCAGTATTGGTTTGAGGAACAAAGGTGTTGCCTTAGCCTTCAGATTTCCCAGATCTCAAATCAGATTTGTTGTGCTGGGCCAACAAATATAATCCATTGAGGCTTCCTCCTCACACTTTGCAGGACTTAAAGGATCTGCTGCTAATATCTTGGTGCCAGAGACCACAGGAACAATCAGAGGTCTTGTGGAGTCCATGCCATGTTTTAGTTTGCCCAGCGAATTGAATTTAATAGAAAGGTCTGATAACCCAGCAGAAGCCATGAGTACTCTGATACTTCTTTGTAAAACAGTCTTCATAAAGCTTTGTTCGCTTGGATTTCCCTCAGTTTGAGCAGTTGGCTTTCTTGTGGATGGAGCGACAGAAGTCCGGAGGGAACTACAGCCGCTATCGTGCCCAGACCGAGAAGCACGTAGTGTTGTGTGTCAGCTGTCTCAAGATAGACCTACTCATGGACTTTCTCAACGAGTTCTTCGCACACCCCAGACTGCAGGTGGGTATGCATGTGCATATGCACGCTCTCACATGTAAATATATGTATGTTCATGCTAATTTGAACTCCGACAGCATGCTGTGCGCTGGTTAATCCTCTTGAGGAGCGCTGGAAGCTGAGGTTCTTGTGTTAGGATTAACTGAACATCAAATTAATTTCACCAAGCTATTTATGTGCAAATTATCTGGGTTTCATTAGCTTGCCGTGTCTATCTGACCCCGTTTTTTCACTAAATTGAGCTCATCATGTCCAGGACTACTATGTGGTCATCTTATGTCCTGCTGAGATGGACGTCCAGGTGCGAAGAGTACTGCATATCCCGCTGTGGGCTCAAAGGGTCATCTACCTGCAGGGATCTGCTCTCAAAGACCAGGACCTAATGAGGGCAAAGTAAGACCTGCTGAGTAAATATATAAACGATGCTAGCCACCTTAAGCAAAAAAGAAGTGTGATGAATTGTACTGAACATGAACTTGTAGTCAAATCAAAAACTGTACTTGCAGATAATATAATATCAGCTAAATAACTTTTTATTTAGTATTTAAAAAATAAACACTTAAGAAACCATGTTAGAAACCAACTGCACTGTGTAATAGTATCAAATTAAAAGAATGAATTCAAAGTACATTTAAAAACATAACAAAGCACATGCAAAATGTCTTACTTTTAGATTTAAACTGTGGTGTTTTGTTTCATAATACATTTAAAGTTAATATAGTTTAAAATGCAATACTTTAGAACTTCATCACTGCAGATGTGTAGTTACAAATATGATAGAAAATATTAGTTTACCATAAATGCTTGTCCTTATGATCAGTAGTACACTTTAACCATATATCAATGAAAGCCAAAAATAATTAAATCACTGTTACCATTATTAGTTCTGAAAGTTCTGTTGTAGTGTAGTTCTCAGTATTGTAATAGAAAAGAAAAGTTAGATGTCAGTGTACTATAGTTATTTACACTTTAAAGTATACTTTCATGAACTGAAGTGGGAAATTCACTTCCAAAAAGTACTGAGCTATACTATACTTTTTTGTATTTTAAGGCCGGAATTTGACCTTGAAAAAATACTGTAACAACGTTTTAGCTTTTACGGTTTTAAGTAAAATTTACAGTTAAATACCGTAATTTCATTAACTGATTTAAAGTTAATATACTAACCTATTAAAGTACTGAAATCTGTTTTGTACCTTTGAAATATACTGATAAGCACCAAATGCAGGTGGTGATGAGAAAGTTTAAAAGATGAACCAAAGCCCATCACAAGCAGCTTTTAAATATGAACGTAGATAGAAGGTGCTCAGAGTCATTCACACAAACATTAAATACATGGTGACATTCATTAAACTCAAATATGCAATAAACATTAATTTAGCAACATTACATGTAACATACAACCCTAATAAACAAAACTAAGAGGAAACATAGTTATTTTAAAGAAAAAATATCAAATTCAAACAAAATTTGAAATGCAATGCAGGGAATTCTAGTTTGTCAGTTTAAGATTTTCCCCTGTAAATTTTACAGAAATTAACCATTAAAAGGTTTTTTTCATAGCATTTTCACAATTTTTTACCATTAATATCACAGACATTTTTTACAGCACTGCTAAAAGGTGAATATGTTTTTGGAATTAGCTAAAACTCCCACTTCCCTTTTTTCTGACAAGGTGAAGTTAGTTTTAAGATAAATCGTAGCATGCCACGGTTGTTAGATGAAAACTGCTTTTTCTCATCCATTCACTGTATTTCTCTTTTTCCCCTTTCCGTTTCCCCCATGTTATGGAATCTGACCCTGTTTCTCTGGCCTTTTTTTGTCGTGATTGGCTGCAGGATGGATGATGCCGAGGCCTGTTTTATCCTGAGCAACCGATTTGAAGTGGACCGTTTTGCCGCTGTACGTTGTACAATTTTCTCACCTTCTTTCCATTTTGCATTTCCACCCTCTCATTTCTATCCATAAAATAGGAAGCAGCAATTTCAGACATCTCCAGTATCAGCCAGTTTCTCTTTCACTCTTTGACATTTTCCCCACTGATCTCACATTTTGACAGTTCAACATGAAACGATTTATCCTGAAGGCAGTGTAAGTGATGTTTGAGAAGGCAGTTGGATGCCTCTCACAAAACCTATTAAGAAAACATCAGGGTCATGTAAAAAGAAATAAACAATAAATATATCTAGCATTTAGAAACATTGCAAAAAAAAAATTGCAACATTAATTGCCTTTTCCCATAACTGCAGTTACCTTACAAAAAACATTTCATTATTAAAATTGTTATGATTTCTGTCAGTGTTCCTCTGTTTAGTCGTGTATGGTCTCTTAGTTTGAATTGTCATATGTGCTACATTGTATCAGTGTTTCCCTGTCATGATTAAGGACTCTTATAATGAAATGTGTTCCGCTCTGTTCTTCCTTTGTTCTGCCTTCTGCCCTCCCCCTTGTTTATCTCCATAGTGCTTGATTAGCTCTGCCAACTGTCTCCACCTTAAAAGCAGTTTGTGTTTGTCTATCCAACCGCAGAGTATTGTGTTTGTCCCTACAAAGTGGTTCCTTTTGTTCTGTTGTATCTTATTTATTAAGTGGATTTTCCAGTTACCGACTTTTGCCTTGTTTTGGTTTTTTGCCCTGTCTTGCCTTGTATTCTGGACTCTTCTTATACATTGTCTTCACCATACCTGTTTGCCGTTGTTTCAGCCCTGCCTGTTTGCCCTTGAGTATTTAATAAAGCTTGCAAATGGATCCGCACATCCCAGTCCCCTTCGTCACAGTGATTGTCAGGATGGAGTCCCTAGCTGTCCCCCCAGAGGGCGATGTCTTTATTTGCTCCGGCATCACTACTAAGCATTCTTTTCCCGTGTTTGTTTTCCAGCTTTGACCTCTGTCTGTGTACCCCGTTTCTGTGATTGCTTGCTGCACGCCTACCACCTGCCTGTGTACTCCGACCATGATTCTGCCTTGCCTCCGTTGTTTATGTTTGCCTGTGTACCGACCCTGCCTGTTTACCTTGAATAAAGAACTGCATCTGGATCTGCATGCCTCTGCCACAATCATGACAGAAGACTTCGCTACTACAGGATCCAGCAGTTTTCTAATAGCGCTTTTCCACTGCGTGGTCCGACTCGGTTTGGCACGGCACGGCTTGGTTTGCATTTCCAGGCAGTTTAGTACCACTTTAGAGTGGGCGGGATTATTCATGTGTCGTTGTTGTTGTGCCGCCTCTACTGCCGTGACATCATAGTAAATGCGCCACAAACAAACACACAACAATGGAGCATTTTTCATTCCGCGTTGCCCCATCAAGCTCTCGCTGGATCCGCTCCTCGGCTATCAACGAGAGGAACATCTGTACTTCCTCAATAGACCAGCCATTTTTGGTTGATACAAAAAGGTTTGTTTCTTCAAACAAAACAGTTGCGTCCAATCCTTCACTGGCTGTGTTGATTTAAATCTAGCGGGTCTGTTGTGTCTCGTGTCGCAAGTTCAGTGACGCTGTAATGACGATTACCAGTGGAAAACCCCCCAAAAGTGAGCTGTACTGAATCGTACCGTACCATACTATGCAATGGAAAAGCGCCATAAAGCAACTCCGGCCAGTGAAGGATCCAGGCGAACGATTATTTGAACTGAAACAAGGTCGATTGTCTGTCGAGGAATACATCACCCAGTTCTGTGGGCTATGCTTCTTATGACAGGTTCCACCTTCACTGTGGGCATCTCGGATGAAGGACACAGTACCACTTCAGTGATTAAAGGGGTGATCACACCCCAAAACGCTTCTAAAATCACAGACACTGAACCTGAGACACTGCACAAAATGGCCACCATGCCTCAGCTGGAATCAGCAAGCAAAGTGGCTACCAACCCCGAGCCACAGCATCGGCTGAAGATGGCTGACACTCTTGAACCACAAACCCAACCCAAGATGATTGCCAACCTAGAGTCACAGTCTTAGGCCAAGATAGCCATTGCTTTAGAGCCCTAACTGGTGCACAAGATGACTGATGCCCCTGAACCTATGCATAAGATGGCATCCATCCCTGACCATTACATTTACATTTACATTTATTCATTTAGCAGACGCTTTTATCCAAAGCGACTTACAGGTGAGCAGCTAGGGGTACGGTGCCTTGCTCAAGGGTCTCACCTCAGTCGTGGTATTGAAGGTACTAACCCCACCTACAATCCCTGCCGGACCTGGGACTCGAACCCACAACCTTTGGGTTGCAAGTCCAACTCCCAATCCATTAGGCCATGACTGACCATGATGGCTGCCGCTCCAGAATCATGGCATCATGGATACCTCTGAACTACTGCACAAGCGGACTGCCACTCTTGAACCATTGCACCTGAAGGCCGTCGACCCTCAGGAGGTTGCACGACCACTAGGGGTTATGGTGAAAGCTAAAGCCTCACTGGTGGTTCTGCCGCTGGCTGCACTAAACCTCAAGGTGTTGGACGATGCCGTAGTTTCTGGAGATGTCAGTGGATGCCATAAAATCTCCTAAGGTTCAGCTGATTGCTGCACAACCTCCAGATCCCGCAAATCATGCACAATTCCACTTCTTTTATTCAGTTTCTATCATGGAGGTTCTACCAGTGGCTGCACGACCTCTGGAGATGTCGACTTTAGTCGTGGATTCTCCAGAGATTCCACTGGTGGCTGCACAACCTCCAGGACCATCCACTTGGGCCACTGAACCCTTGCCTTGCCCTGCCACAGACACGGAGGTCATTGGACACTCAATCCAGTTCCCCTCAGATTCCATTTGATTGTTTCCAAGTCCTGCTACAGAGTTTTGGCCAGGAGAGCCATCTCAGACCTCCATGGATTCCAGTCTGCCATTTCACAGTCCAGTTCTCAAGTCACGGCCAGGAGGGTTGTTGCCCAATCCAGTTCCAGAGTCATGGCCAGGAGATCCGTTGCCTATTTTTCAGTTCCCAAGTCACGGCCTGGAGAGCCGTTGTCCAGTCCCGTTCCCGAGTTATGGCCAGGAGAGCCGTTGCCCAGTCCAGTTCCCGAGTCAAGGCCAGGAGATCCCATCCCCATTTCACATCACCAACTCTCTCAGTCATCTGTACTCTACTTCACCATTACATCTGTGCGAAGTCTTGATTTGCTCACACCGTCACTCCGGAGTTCATTTACCATGTTTGTTTTCCAGTTTTGATCTCTGTCTGTTTACCCCGTTTCTATGAGTGCTTGCTTAATATCCTAATTGTTTAGAAAATAGGTTTTATTTTCTTTTTGCTTGAAAAAAATAGTTTTGTGGTAAAACGTGACCTGTAGATGTTTTAATGAGATTCACCTACTTGTCTGGCACTAGATGTTAATTTCTATGTAAAGAGGGTAATGGCTGGTACATAAGAGCAGATGACTAATGGTATACTTCTCTTCATGTGCTTCTCTTTCTCTCTGACTCTTTGTCACAGGACCATCAGACAATTCTTAGGGCCTGGGCCGTGAAGGACTTTGCCCCAAACTGCCCTCTCTATGTGCAGATCCTCAAACCCGAAAATAAGTTCCACATCAAGTTTGCAGGTCAGAGTGTAAATTGTGTTTCTCTCAGGGATGCGGGTGTAGAGAGTGCAATATTTGATCTGCTTTGTACATGTGTAAGTGTGTTGAGAGGCAGTCGATCAGCCAATCTCCTTCCCTCTGTAGCTGTGTCCTTCAACACTCAACCCACTTTATATACCTCTTCAGCTGTGGAAATGTGGATAATGCTTTTTACTTTCCTGGTTCTCCCATTCCCCATGTCTGCTGTTGTGTGGAGGCCAGCGTTGTTATTATTAACGAAAACTATTACACAGACTGAAATCTAACAGTGAAAATTATTTATAAAATAAAAATGAAGGTTGTGGGGGTTATAAAAATGGTTGTGATACCTGAGCTTCCAAGAAGACACAAACATTACTGTTCAAAGCTTTGAGGTCAATAAGATTTTTTATTTTAAGAAAGAAATACTGTTATTCATCAACGGCCAATTAAAATTTATAAAAAGTCCTGAAAAAAAGGATAACCTTTTCCACAAAAATATTAAGCAGCACTGAACTGAACTGTTTTCAATATCGATACTGAAGAAATGTTTCTTCAACAGCAAATCAGCATATTATGATTTCTAAAGAATCACAAAACTCTGTAGACTGGAGTAATGATGCTTAAAATACAGCTTTGCATGGCCGGAATAAATTATATTTAATCTAAAAATAAAAAAAGAACAATATAAAAAAGCTTTTTGTTGCTATAATATAAAAGTATATATTGTCCATTATAAATATGTTGTCATGTTTCCTCTCGTGCCATGCCCTCGTGTTCCATGTTTTTGTTTTCATTCAGTCTCCCTCGTGTTCTCCTGTC
>JAUMHG010000035.1:5027830-5041405 GCA_032359395.1 Enteromius anoplus
ATACAGTCACAATTATGAGTTATAAAGTTACAATTGCATGACATACAGTCACAATTATGAGTTATAAAGTTACAATTGCATAATATACAGTCACAATTATGAGTTATAAAGTTACAATTGCATGACATACAGTCACAATTATGAGTTATAAAGTTACAATTGCATGATATACAGTCACAATTGCGAGTTATAATGTCACAGTTGCGAGTTATAAAGTCACAATTGTGCAATTGTGACTTTGTATCTCTCGCAATTGTGAGAAAAAAAGGCGAGATAAAAAGTAGCAATAACCTTTTTTTATTAAGAGGCGGAAATGGGCTTCCTTAAACTCAACTATGCCATAGCTATAGCTATATAACTTCCCAGCAACACTGCTTTACTTGTAGGCAAAGAAAAATCATTTTGAAACTGATACTGTCTTTTACAGGTCACTGACAGGCTTTCTATCACCTGTAAAAACACCAATCATATTTAGAGAAGAAAAAAAAATCACCCACTGGCTTCAATGCTACATACTGTAGAAACTACTTTTTACTTTGAGGACCTTGGTAGAAATTTAGTGGAGTGAGAAGTACAATATTTGGGTTTCAAATGTTGTGAAGTTAAAGTCATAAGTTTCCAAAAGAAATAAAACTCAAGTACATATACTCAAAAACTGTACTTAAGTACAATATTCAAGTAAATGTACTTCACTACTGTCTGCCTCTGTTAAATACGCATGCATTGTTACAAATACTCCTGTGAGCTGCTTTTTAAATTAAATTAAGTCAATCAGTCTTGCAGTCCTTGAGTCAATAGGGTTTGAATCAATCTGAAGAGATGCTTCCTCAAATCGTTAAGAAAATGTAATCGTGAAATTTAATTAAATTCCTTACCATTCTCATCACTTATACTCAACAAAAGCTATTGTACACTGTTCCTCAACTGCCTTTCTGTCACATCTATTAAACACTGAGTCTGGCCTTCAAGAGTCTACTGAAATATTCACAGAATGTCTGAAATACAGTGTCTGATTTAATCTTTTGTGTGTGTTGCAGTCCTTTGTGAAGGACTACATGATCTCCATCACCAGACTGCTGCTAGGTCTGGACTCCATGCCTGGATCTGGCTTCCTGTGTGCTGTGAGTCCAGCCACTCAAAAACTGCAATTATGCCCATAATGACGACTGTCATAATGAAATCAAAGACAATGATGATGTTGATATTGCCCTGATGTTCCTTCCAGATGAAGATCACAGAAGAGGATTTGTGGATACGCACTTATGGCCGTCTCTACCAGAAACTGTGTTCATCGACAGGAGACATTCCCATCGGCATCTACCGCACTGAAGCTCACAAACTGGCCGTATCAGAGGTACCTGCTTTCCCTCATTTTTTGTTATCGTAGAGTTTCGGTGGAGGAAGGAGTCAACCGTGTGGTTGTCTCAGTCTCAGGTGTCCATCACGGTGGAGGACTACGAGGATACCCGTGAACCCCGCGAGCCTCTGCTCTCCCGCTCTGGTCTTCACCGCAACTCCACGTCGTCCGAGCCTCCCTCATCCTCACAGGGCATGGACCACCCACTCCTGAGGAGAAAGAGCATGCAGTGGGCACGGCGGCTGAGTCGTAAAGGTGGACGGGGCTCCAGCGGGGCCAAGGGAGTGGGGAGCGCCGCCGAGCGCATTAGCCAACAGAGACTCAGCCTGTTCCGCCGCTCCGAGAGACAGGAGCTGAACGCTCTGGTCCGCACACGCATGAAGCACCTGGGGCTCTCGCCATCTGGATTTAGTGAGTGTGCACACCACTGGGTGGTGGACTGGAGCTAAACATATAATTGCATATCTATGTAAATCAAAAAATCATTATAGCTGAAGAGATTCGGTATGTAATGAAAGTAAAAAGTTAAATGTAAAAATTTGATGAAAACGATAAAAAATTCATGTTTTTAGGGGAAATAAGGAATAAATGTATAGGAATAATGCTTTGTTTCCACTATCATTAAAACTTTTTGGGTTCAGTGAAAAAAAAAAAAAAATTGATGCATGATTTAACTTTTTATTCTTCAAAGCAATAAATTCCAGAGAATCAAGAGATTGGTTTATCGTGTGCAATTCTGCTCTTCTCATGTCAGATGGGATGACGGACCAGGGCAACAGACTGTCTTATATTCTTATCAACCCTTCACCCGACACACGCCTGGAGCTCCATGATGTCGTGTGAGTACGATGACATCACAAGCCGTTTTTGGGGTGCCTCAAATGTGAATAATTAAAAATGATTGTTTAACTCATTATTTGCGCTATGCATTTTTATGCTTGTTAGAGTACTGAATTCTGTCCTGGAAATACTCATTTGGCTGTTTGTGCAAGTCTGAACTGAGCACAGTGAATGTGGTCATTCCTGCAGGTATCTGATCAGACCAGACCTTCTGTCACCAGTGCCTAACCAGGCCGGCGGTCGCAAGCCCAGCGCAGGGCCAGCGGAGGGACGCAGATTTGACACACAGGACAGCACTCATCTATAAACACAATCATCACAGACCACCAGCAGCACGAGGAGATGGGGACATCCAAATATATATATATAAATATATATACTGTATATGTGTGTGTGAGTACGGTTGAGAGAGAGAGAGGAATACCCCTGCAGATGGGACTGTGAGCTAATCTACACTGTAAAAAGTGATCTAGTTTTTAGTTGCCTTCAATCAGCTTTCATGTTTAATAGACAACTGATTAAAAAACACGCTTTTTAAAGTTATATTGAATCAAATAATGGATGCTTTTTACAAAAACCATCAAGAGCCTGTCCAGGTCAGATTACATGCCAAAAATATTTATTTTTAAGACGGTTTTGAATTGTGATACTATTTTCATGACAATTTGAATCATTTTGGAATACAAGTCAAAGCATGTTTCACATGCTAAAACTTATTTTCCATTAAAAATATTCCATTACATGTCAGAGTCATAATGGTCCTAAAAGTAGGCTTCATTCTTTACAATTGTTCTCTCAAGAAGATGGTTGAAATAAAAAAAAATGGAAAAAAATAATCAAATAAATATTGTCCACGTCTGCTTATTATAAGCACTTCTGGAATTGTGTGGGGTTTTGTTGTTTGTTTTTCTATCAGTCATATGTTTTAGCCTTATGCTTTGCCCCAGTAGCACAATAAAGTCTTATGACTTCTAACATAATTTATATGATCCTTACCAAACTACTTTAACATAGCTGTGTTTAAGTTTGATTCTGTAAATAACAGGAGGTCAAATTTAACTTCAAAGTTTGTCTAATGTATCTAAAATTGTCCTATCAAATGTCAAAGATAACAACTGTCAGCGTATAAAAATAGAGTCTACAAACAAGAGATTTTTCAAGATGAAAATGTCATCTTTAAGGCACGAGTCATCCATAATTTCTACTTTTAACACATTCTTCATCAACGTTTCTGTAGGTCAAGAAATGCTCATGGGTTTGATTCCCAAAAACACACGTAATGATAAAGATTTACTTCAGATACACAGTAAGATGAAAATGTAATTATGTGATTGACATTTCAGACAAAGTCTACAGTTTTTATTTGTCAAGATATGAAACAAACAATATCTGTTGAATCTTTTAAACGACTGCATAAAGTCAAGGTTTATCAAATTAAACATTTTAAAGCTCTCCAAAGAAAAAACTGGATTCATTTAAAATCGCATCAATGCAAATGGATTCCAAACTTTTGTATATTTACGCAACAAATCACTTTTTACAGTGTAACCTAATCCTTATTTTCTTACTAAAGGATTTCCAACGCATGGACCTTTGAAAAAACTCATTTACATTTGATTTATGCATCAAATTATTTTTGATGCCAGACAGCCGAGGCCACGTAAGTGCATTTATGATGTAACTTGTATTAGTCTCTGTGCATGTGAGTGTATGTTGAATAGCCAGCACTGCCAATCTTGACTTGGACCGCCAAAGGAACACGCTGCCAAATGTCTGAGGACGGGGTTTGTTCTCTGTTGCTCTCTGTCATGTACATTCACTGTTTGTCAGCCGCTCTGAGGACCCTGGGATTCGTCAAGCCGTATCAGAAAGGCAGTGCTTGAACGTTTTCTACCGTTCTCATTTTCCCAAACTCTCTTTGGACTTGCATATTGCTATTGCAAGCTGCCAAAAAGGATCTTATTAAATGGCCATTGGACCACATGAACGATCCACAATCTTTCTCATTCTTTTACCACAACATCTGTTGCTTATTCTCAGAGGAGGCTTTAGAAACAAGCCTTCTGTGTCTACAAAGTCATCATCTTTAAAGAAAATTGAATTCTTTCTGAAAAAATGGCTTAAGTCTCTGTTTAATGTTTGCTTTGATAAGATCATCTGTTCCGCTTTGGGTTTGTGGGTTTATTTGTTTTATTCCCCCTTCTATTGAGATGTTTTTTGGCATTTGTCAGTATAGTATCCTGTTGCTGGAATGCATGCTAAAGAACATGCATGTATAGACCAAGGGTTTGTTTGTCATGAGAACCATGAAGTACAGGAGTGAGTAAGAATGTACCGTCCTGCAGCTCTGTGTTGACGATGCACTTTTGCCTTGATTCAGTGCCATTCAAACACACGAGTTTAATAAAATCAACCAAACCGATGACTCGTCTCTTATCTTTCCGTGTGTGAATTCACCGAAAGGTTACCAAGTAAGCCGAGCAAAACATCTCACCCACGCACCGTTTTCCAAAAATGTTTTCCAGACCATGACCCAGACCATGAAATGTAAATACTGTACGCAGCCCACATATTAATAGGGATATTTCTAGACTTAAATGCACCTTGTGCACTCTTCTCTTTAACTGACGTGAACTCATATTTTGGTAAAAACAGAGAGAATGACTCACCATAATTAAACTGCAAACAACCCTCCAACACACGTTCCATTATTCTCACAGATGTCCCGGTTTAGCGGTGAATGACACAGTTTTAAATAAAAGTCACGCTTTGATGTGTTGCATTTATAGATTCATAGGTGAAAAGGTTGCGCTAGGACACGTGTCAAACTCTGTCAAACTATTCTCCAGTCAGCTCCAAATATTGGAATGGAAGGTTCTAGCAATCCTGAAAACTATGATTATAGCTGTGTGCTCAATTCGGCAGGACAGTGGTCCTTGGAACTGATGGTACGTTGACTTGTGGACTTGTTGACTTTCTTAATTATCCCTACGATGAATGATGGTCACCCCCCTTTCTGTCATTAATTACACCTCCTCATATCGTTTCAAACCCATAAGACCCTTGTTCATCTTCTGAACACAAATTAAGATATTTTTGATGATATCAGAGAGCCTTCTGTCCCTTCATAGACAGCAATTCAACTAAAATTATCCAGATCCAGAAACGTAGTAAAAACATCATTAAACCAGACCGGCACAATTGCTACTCGAAATCAATCCTATCATGGGAAATCGCATTCCAGGGGGGAAATGGCTATCGAAATCACTCCAAGCTTGCAATTCTCAAGGTCCTACCTTTTTTGAAAAACGGTTCACTTCAACACTCTAAAAAATAGCCCAATTCTTGGCAGCATTGTAGTTGACAACACTGTAGGCGAATCTGATACAAACAGATCAGGGTCAGCTGTTGTTTGGAGTCACAGCCTGCATTATATAAAGAGATCGGTAGAGGTCATGCACTGATGGGACAAGATATAGAGCCATACAAACTATTTTTTTCTGTCTAAAAGCGCATATTGATGACTGTAATTGCTAATGGAGATAGAGGAGTATGATCTGCATGCTTATTCTCTATACACTTTCTATACTTTTGTTTACATTGCGAAAATGGGATGCACTCGGAGCATTTCATAGGACAAAGCAGAGGGCTGTTAAAAAAAGTAAATAAAAAATTCAGCTTGGTACAAGATCAACTAGGGTCCAAGCTGCAGGACCTGATCCTGTGGAGGCAAAGGCTTTAAAACCGGGTCAAAAAAAAACAGAAAGGGTCCCAATAACCAACAGAGAAGAATCAAGATCTTCTTTAAAAAGCAATGTCAGGTCCCGAATGGTCTGTGCTTGAACAAAATCAGTCAAGTTCCAAAAAAAAAAAAGAGAGGCAGTTTCTCAATCACTGGAAGAATCAGAGGAGCAGCAAGATGAAGAAACATCTTTGCTGCATCTTTAGCTGCATTACTGCAATGTTCTTCTTACTGGGGTTTCCAAATCCCCACCAAACAATTTGTTTACAATGCAAACTAAATCCTAACCGGGACTAGGACAAATAGCATTTGAACTAGTTAAGCAGCTTTGACATCCTGCTAAAAATATTTGTGTGTGTGGTCCCCAGAATAAGAAAAACGGTACAAGACATTGAATGCAAGCTGTTGAAAATGTCCACTACCTGGGAGTAAAGTTTTAACAAAGGCTTCACTTTTATTTAAATAAGCAAGCACTATGTCCAAGTGTACTAGTAGTATTTGTATTTATAGAATACAATACTGGCATCTTGTATTTGTTTTTTGTTTTTATTCACCCTTTGATTGTATAATTTATCATTTTCTCTGTCATATATTCTCCACCAGTGCAGTATGGGCGTGGATATGGGCGTTGCCTTATGGAGTGAGCAAGGTATACCAACGTAATGCTGACACACTAAATAAACAAAAACTAGTCTAGTAATGAATGCACAATGAGCTGATGGATAACTCAACCAGGCAGGTTTTAACGTGGAGACTGTGTTAGCTGCTGAAGAGTTAAAGGCGGATGAGATCCTCTTCATGGTCGTTCACCCAGGATGGGTCAAAACTGAAATGGGTGGGAAATATGTGAGTGTTGACTTTTTCTACGTCATGTTCTGTTGCACAGTGTGCTTTTGATATCCACCTTTTTAAAAACATGCTCCTTTCATTGTAAAATTTCATTTAACAAACTCTCTATGCGTTACTGACACATTGCCCAGAGAATAATGTAAATTTGATATCAGCACCTACAGGTCAAACCTTAAATAGCCATAATTAATCAGAAACGCAGCCTTAAAATTACTTTTCATTTGTTTGCTGAGATGTGGCCACACAAATCCACTCAACAACTAACCATGGTGTGGTCATGCTATAAATGTAGCTTGAAGAAGCTACTTTTTTTTTTTTTTTTTTGAGAAACTGCACGATGCATTCCTGGACTACACCGCAGAAAATCCATACAGTTGCAGAAGGGCTTATCCAGCTCCAAACTGCCCTATTTTATGTATTTATCATAAATGGACATACTGAATCTTTAGCAAACAAATGCTTGTGGCTGACACGTGACAATTTAATATCACATGCAGTACACTAGCATTTTATACAATAAAACAGTCTGATCAATAAAGAAGTGTTGTCTGTTTTTTTTTGTTTTTTTTTTACTGAACGTGCTGCAATGATTGTGCTTACCAATTCCACACGTTTTTAATCAGGTAAAGAAGTTATATAAAAGCATCTTCAGTGCACTATGTATAACGAGTATAACAGGTACAGCCTATGTAATCTTTTTGTTCTAGACCGAACAAAAAATAATATAGGTGAAAAGCAGCAATCAGAGGTGAGAAGACGCCATACGAAAGACATGAAACTAATAGAGCCATGCTAACTGGGAAGGAAACCTAAAGAGCTCAAGCACAGATGCAATGGAATCAAAAACACCTCACAATACGTTTTTGGATCACACTGCAACAGAAACACATGGCATAGCCGTAGTCTAGGCCCAGGTTTGAGCTCGAAGGTCAAAATGCCTAGGCTAAGGCCATTCACATTTGTGATCTTCATGTCTAAGTCAGAAGGGATTTGTATTAAGAGATAGCTTATGTGTGTCTTGCCTTTATACAACAGCTGCCCAGGTACACGGGGTAACGTTTCTTTAAATGCACTTTGCTTCAGTCTGCAAAGCTGCAGTGCAGGAGTTGTCTTTAACCTCTACTCTTACCCCTGACAGTATATTATAGTATATCTGATATAAAAATTACAGCTTTTAGGAAAGTATCCGAGCAATAATATTCTTTACAGGATCCCATGGTAATTTATCCCTTTAACTGTAACTATAACTGACAGGAGTGTCCTTCTGTAGTGTGCACACCAATCAGGGAATCTTGGCACTAAAAAAAAAAAAAAATTATTTAAGTTTGTGATGTCACACGGGGCGGGGTAAAGCAACACAACATACTCCGACTGAGTCCGTTTCACCTGATGGCTTTTTCTCTGATACCTTTTAATCTGAGTCTGTTTTGCCCAATGCCTGATTGTACGACACCTGACAGGATGTCGTTTTTTTCTAAAGACCTGAAGTCACAATGTCGTTTGGTCCATTGAAAAAGGCAGTTTAGTCTGAGGCATGATGCATTTTCATTTTCAATTCAGGTTTGAGGAAGTTCTAAAATGTACACCGTACTCTTGTGGAAAGTGACACAGATGTGAGCTCAAGAATATTCTCCAATATTTACTCTTCATTACTGTCAAGTTGAATTATACTTGAGTCCGAGGTCAGCTTGGGCCTGAGGCTGTGGTCCACAAATATTTTCCTCTCAGTTGTGTATAATAAGCAATTTATTCCTGCCAGTAACTGCAAACAACACAGTGCTTCACTTGACTGAGGATACCACCATGAGGCTGACAATGGTACTGCTGCTGTTCTTCGTGTGTTCTCCAAGTCAAACTGTCACTGATGTGCACACTTTAAGCCTTGTTTATTCTTGATGCAGTCACTGACATGAACCGCCTCAGAGTCATTTATATTCAACATGTTCTGCGTAGCATCATTCTCTAAAACAACAATCAACAATGCAGAGAAAATATCAGCAAAAAGCAGAAACTGTACCTTTACCAAAATAAACTATTTATTGTTCATGGCAGACATTGCAGCAGCATCGATAGAAGCATATTTCAGCTGTGAATTTAGTCATTTATTACATAAATGTTTGCAAAACATTTATTTTCACTGTGTAAAAAAATTTCATTTAATAATAAAGGTGATGTATACTGGGTCCAAAACCACCCTCTATGCCCACTTTTACAAGGAAAATGTTATATATGTGCATGCTTATTGCAGAGCATTCTGGGATTAAACGGGACTAAAAATGTTCGAAACATGCAATTTTTTTTGAGTAGACTAGAAGTGTTTATCTTGTGTCTTTTGTTTTCTGTATAACCTTGCACAGGCTGCTGCCATTTTAAGCTACAACTTTCCACAGGCGGTCACTATTAATAGTCTAATTAACAGCATTCCTGTCTGCATCTGTCGTTTATGAGCTATCAGTTTTCCTCTGAAGACAGATAGACACTGTGGGTATTCCCTCAGGCCTCCAAGAGGAGTTTACTCCCACTCCAGAAGGGGGAATGACATCTCCGCTTGAATTATCAATGATCATGTACTAATAAGTGAATTAACAATTTCTTGACTATATACTAATGATGAGTTAAGACATCTATTAATCAAGAACTAAATTAACTTCGACATGAATTACTACATGAATAACGCCACCTTAATTACATGTTAGTTACTGTATGTTAGTTAATGTATTAATTAACAATTTGTGGTAATCTAAATCAAACATGCATTAATGGCACAAATTGTTAATGTATCATTATGTCATGACTTTACTTGGGGGGCACATCATTACTAACTCTTCTTAAATTACTTAAATAAAGTAACTTATATTCATGACTTGTTAACATCCTTAAAAAGTTCTCAATTACAACTTTTTTATATATATTCAGCACATCTAAATCATATATTTGTTGCTTTTCAAGGGTTTGTAAAGAAGTGGAAGAGCAGAGGCCCTGTGGCTGCGTTTGGATGGAGAAAGAACTGAACGATAGGAGGAAAGTTTTTAGGAGGAAACATTTTGAAGTAGCAATAGTGGCCCAAAAGAAGAGCAAGAGCACAAGAGAAACATCTTACTTCAGTGCATTATTATGATATACTATTAGTAAACCAATTTATAACATAACCAAAAATATAATCATCTTCTCTATGATTTTTCTTTGGAAAATTGTGTCAGCCTTATTATAGCCTAATGAAAACGTTATTGTAGGATGGTGTATTGATAGGTGTTCTCGTGACTAAGGTACTCGGTGTGTGAATCTCGTCAATACAGACAGCAGCAGTAGAATAACTCAAAACAGTATGAGATTAACTTGTTTTTAATTAATGCATTATTGTTTGTTGGATGAGTTAGGTTAAATGTAAATATTGTTTATGACAGCTGCATGTGGCAGATCTATAAACAAATTTGTGCCATTAAAGCATGTTTGATTAAGTTTACCACAAATCGTTAATTAATACATTAACTAACATGCAGTAACTAACTTATTAATAAATTAAAGGAGTCATACAAAGCCAATTTTCCACAAGCTATCATGATTCTTTAGGGTCTTAATAAAAAATTTGTAATATAGTTTGTTTTAAAATTCCTCAAATATACTGTAAAAAACGCTAATTTTCCCCTGTCAAAAACAGCTCTTTAGAAATCATTCTGTTCTGTGTACTTCCTCTTTAAATCTTCACGAGCTCCGCTGACTCCGCCCCTCTTTTTTTTGTCGTATTCATAGTGAAACTTGCTAATTAGCACATTATTACGAAAGAGGATTTGCAAAGATTCATTAAAAGACATTATATTCACTGCTTCTGTAGGTGAGACTGGATCCTGAATGATTCACGCAAACATAAATGCATATTGGTTGACGTTACGTAACGTTAATCTTCCGCGTCTTCAGTCACTCAGATGCCGGGGGTAAATGACTACTTCTATGTTCATTAATACATTCAACAACAAAACACCTCAATCTTTTAGGAGTCTTGCTTGTCTCTGCGTCTCGATCTGATGACGGCTCACTCAGGGCGGGTCTGAGGTAAGACACCAGTTAAATCTGTGTGACACGCGCTGTCAATCAACTATTGTGGGAGTGGCCTCTGTCAGTGTGACGTCACACCGACATGTATTTGAAAACGGCTTGATTTCAGAAGGGGCAACTTATTTTTATTAAATTAAAAGAAAACTACTAGTGGATCTTTATCATTGTACACACACTCCCAACACACATTTCAGTCCAAACAGCTTGTAAAAGTGCATATGGCACCAAATGACCCCTTTAAGGTGGCGTTATTTATGCAGGAATTGCAGTCAAAGTTAAGTTAGTTCTTGATTAATAGATGTCTTAACTCCTCATTAGTTTATAGTCAAGTAATTTTTTGTATTTTACTTGTATTTTGTACAAGTAATTGTTAATTCCAGTATTAGTTTATGATAATTCATGTACTATTATTGTAAAATGCTAAAATAAAGCTTCATAGGCTAGTTTGAGTAAACATAATTGTATAGTTCACCTCCATTAACGAAAAGATGTTGTGCCTGAGTTGTGTGGTCACAAAAATGAACTCTCACTCACCTCTTCTGGGATCGGCACTGTTATATAAAAAGCCTGGGCGGGGATTAAAGTGATGGGGTGGTGCTAAAATATGGGGGAGGCGAATTTCTGCCACATCCTCAATCACGGCATATTACATAATGTAGTAGTGGCATCGAGTTACACATACTTTCACATACATACAAAGCACTATTTCAAGGCAGAGAGGTAGAAGCAGCCTGAACATGGCAGCAGTGAAAGCATGCAAAATCTTGATCACCGGAGCCAGCCGGGGCTTAGGCTTGGAAATTGTTAAGCAACTCTCTGAGAACTCTTTTCCTAAACAGCATATCTTTGCTACCTGTCGTGACCCAGATGGGCCAAAGTCTGAGGTGAGTTATGAATGGATAACACAACGAGTGAAAAAAGTGAGAAATTATAACATGCCTTGTTTAATTATGCATTTTATCTTTATTAAGGCATTGAGAGAACTGCTGAAAAAGCACCCAAGTGTTATAACTATCATTCGTCTTGGTAAATGTGCACGTGTCCTATTTCTGCATGTCAGGTTTGATTGAAAACAGTTTTTGTATACTGTTTCAGTGCTTAATATTGTAGGAAAGATATGCGTTCTGTTCCTGTTAGATGCTGATAATCCATCCAGTGTCAAGGAATCTGCCAAGAAAGTGGGATCTCTACTGGGAAACAATGGTTTGAACCTGCTTGTGAATAATGCTGGAATTGTGGCGAATGGTACCATTCAGACCAGCCGTGTTGAAGACATGAAAAACACCTTTAACACCAACGTGATAGGACCCATGTTAATCATTAGGGTAATGTATATTCATTGATAATAAGTCTAAATCAACAATCAAAATTACTTAAGTAATCATTTCTCTTTCTTTTGTAGGAGTTCCTACCGTATCTACAAATGGCAGCAAAAGCGAGCGGGACACCAGGCATGTCCTCTAATAAAGCAGCTGTCATCAATATCTCCACTGTGGCGGGATCCATGACCAGAATGCCTTCCATATACAAACATTTTCAAACGTTGCCTTATGGAGTGAGCAAGGTACACCAACGTAATGCTGACTCACTAGATAAACCAAAACTAGTCTAGTATTGATGGCACAATGAGCTGATGTATAACTCAAATGTTGTTTGCCTCTCAGGCAGGTTTTAACATGCTGACTGTGTTAGCTGCTGAGGAGTTAAAGGCAGATGAGATCCTCTGCCTGGCCCTTCACCCAGGATGGGTGAAAACTGATCTTGGTGGGGATGATGTGAGTGTTTACTTTTTACGTCATGCTCTGTTGCACCATGTGCTTTTGATTTGCACCTTTTTCAAAACATGCTCCTATCATGGTCAAAAATACTTTATTTGGACCATGGCTTTAATTGCTTCCTTATTAGGTTTTAGTTCTATCGCTTTGACTGTGTCAGTTAACTGTGTCAAGATATTAAAAGCATTTTGTCATTCTAAATGGTTTGCATGTAATCATGAAATAAACTACCTGGTCTCATGCCATAAACGTGCAGTAAAATTTCTTTGCATCAATAAATGCCTTTTAATATTAGTTTTACATTTGTTAACACTAGGTTTAGAGTTGGCTTTGGTGTAGGGCATATTTCCAACATGATGAGCATTAACTTTCAGCAACAGTCGCCAGATATTTAGCATAGTAAAAACATAGCAATACTGTACATACCTACAGTATATCAACGTCATAAAAATGTGCCAGGGTTCAAGTATTGAACTTGTGTTTTAGTCCCTTTCAGTGGACATTTCTCTTTGAAACTGTGGTGAAACATGCAGTAAGGCACGCAAAAATGGTGTTGCGCAAAAAGTGCACAAGGGTTCAAATTTTTTATGAGATCAGTTTGGAAATAAATGAGTTAATGGCCAAATGTTGTAACAACCTGAGTATATTTTAAGTTTAACTCAAGCTTCATGTTTTAAAAATAAATATTTTCTTAGCTTTTGCATGCTATAAAGAAACTTTCTATCTCTTCCTGACACATTGCCCTATGAATAATGTTAATTTGATGATCACCTACTGGTCAAAACCTATAAAGCCATAAATAATCAAAAATCTCACAAGGTAAAACGTCTTGGTTACTATCGTAACCCACGTTCCCTGAAGGAGGGAACGGAGACGTTACAGATGGGAACTCGCCAGAGAGACCGATTTGCCTTTGAGCTTTTACTAAAGGCCAATGAATATTGGCGTGTACTGATTGC
>JAUMHG010000035.1:5048951-5067937 GCA_032359395.1 Enteromius anoplus
TGGCAGGCGACAGCGGTGGAGTGGCCAAGACTGGGTGGGAGGGCGGGTTTTTGTCTCTTGTGCGAGGTATTGGCACTGGAGGGCGCTTGCGAGGCATTGGCACTGGAGGGCACTTGCGAGGCATTGGCATAGGAGGGTGCATCGACCATGGACCCAGATTAAACAGCTCATCCTCATCCTCGGTGCAGTGGGTGGAGCTCATCTCCGCGCTCATGCTGTCCTTGGCAATCTCCACCGTGGCAGGCTCCTTGGCCGGCTCTTGCACCTGGTCTGACGTTTGAGGCTCAGGCCCCAGGACGATCCTCAGCTCTGTCGCTCCTGTTAGCGATGGCTCGTCGGTTGCTTCGGGCTCTGAATCTCCATCATCGGTGGGCTCGGGCTCGAGCTCTGCACTGCGGGGAGATGGTGGGCTGGGCTCTGGGTCGGGAGTGGCACTGGCGAGCTCTTCCATTGGACAAACGTTGAAGGACGATTTGTTCCTCGCCAGTGTCCACTCCACGAAGACGGCGAAGTCCGCTCGAGGACCATCTTCGGCGCGCTGTCCGGAAAGCTGGTGAAACAGGCAATGTTTATAAATTGTCTGGTATGGTCCTCGAGCGATCTCTCCCCCTGCTCCAGCAGGAGGAGGAAATACTCAGGGTGAAACAGGGAATCCATGAGGGGAAGACCGGGGAAAAATGAAATAAAAACTGACAAAAAACACGGAAAATAAAATGAATGATAGCACGCCGCTCACTGTTTCTTTTAGGGTCGGTTCATTCTATAACGCTCATGGTGCAGGAAGGACGAGTAGATTCAGATTCTTCAGTAAACAGTTTCTTTAATACTCACAAAGGTGATTTACAGACAGGTAGCCAGAAGGGTAGACGCACACGAACTTAACATATACAATGAACCGACAACTAAACTGAGGAGAACTTATAAAGGGAAGGCAATTAATACAAACGAGGGAGGCACACCTGAACATAATGGACAATTAACAGAAACTGGGTCACACTGAGCACATGGGGAAAACCAACAACAAACAGTGCGGGGGTGTGACAAGAACATTCGACTCAATGGTTCTTTTTGGAAACATGTTTCTTCTTTGGCATCACCTCTTTAACCACCATTATTTTTAAGAGCGTAGGTAGACATATAGATAGATAAACAGACAGACAGATAGATAGAAGAGCAGATGGATTAAAAAATGCATCTCTCTTAAGCCTAGCGGATATTGCTTGACCTCAGTTTGACAGCGTCCAGCCTCCATTGACAACTAGCCTTCATCATCATCAGGAGCTGCATGCTGGCCAGGCCGAGGACAATATTCATTTTATTACAGTAAAGGAAGAAATATGGGGAGAAAATGGCCTTCAGGGCATCATGTCAGAGATAGACAGCGACCGAGAGAAGGCTACGGCTGGAAAATTGAAGGAGGGATTATCTGAATAATGATATTAAAATAGTATATGATTCATTACAACTGCATAAAAATGAGACCAGAGGAAGACATGGCTCAGCATTCTATCAGGCAGTGTATTTGCGACTATGAGTAGCTCTGTATTTTTAAGGGCTGTTTATGTATGCATGCATACTTCTTATACATGCCTGTTGAAACACGAGGCTGTGCACCATATAAGCTACCAGGACAAGAGGAGGCTTCTCTTCCATCAAGATTAGCCAGGCTGTGAAATATTAATAGAGAAAATGAAAAACTGTATTAGGGCTAAAAAGGATCTAAGCAGAATGAATGATCAATAATTTAGCAGCCCTCCTTAGTTTGTCAGAGTCAGAGAGTCTCTGGCGTTTGACTAGTGAGAGCTCTATGCTGTCAGAGCCCCAGCCTGGCCCTGTGTCACAGGAAACTCCCCAAACCCTTATGTTTATCCTTTTTTTAAAACAGTGATGAAACGCTAAAAATGCTAAGCCTTTTGTCTGAAATGACTGGATGCATGTAAATTTGTAAATTTGGCATGTCTTGCTTTAGTTTGATGCTAAAGGTTCTGTGTGCAGCTTCACTTGGTTTTTATTTTTGTTCCATCACTTGCTCTTGCTCTCTTTCTGCTTGTTCTACTTTTCTCTATTGCTTCACATCCTCTGCTGCTGTCTTGCTTTCATATTTAATTAAGCCTCACCTCCTCTCATTCCTGTTTTATTCTCTAGTCTGGACTACAGTTATTAATTTATTTTTCTTCAGTCTAAGTAGATGTTACAGTATAATGGTCTGTCAAAAGCAAAAGTCAAAAGCTCTTTTTAAACTGTTGATTAATAGGATGGAATTTCGACTCGTGCCATTGACTGAATAGGTCTGCTTCTAATCAAATGTCTCACATCTTTTGTGCAGTGGTAGTGAAGGAACAAAGAAAAGAAAGCATGAAACAATGTGTTATTTATAAATGTGTGTGTGCAATAATTTAATAAAAAAATTTGCACTGAAGTTTAAGAGATTTGCTAAAAAAGTCGAATATAGCAAGTTGAATATAGCATCCCTGTGACATCTGAGAACTGTTGAAATAGTTCAGTATTTAAGAGTGCTGTTCTGTAAATGTGCTGAAGAAAGTTACTACATTAACATATCCTTATGAGAGTGCTAAATGACTGAAAAACCAGCATACATGTTTTTTGCACTTTATGTGATCTGTTTGGTTCACATGAGGATCACTTTGACTGAGTCACATTCTAAAATAAACCATAGCATCAGTAAATGCTTCAAAATCCAAAATGCCAAAGCACTATAATAATAACTAGGTCTCTGATGTCAGTCCCAACACAGAATTAGAGCTTCCTTTACACATATACACCACTCATATTTACATCATGACAAAAAATCTATCACTCTGCATGTTTTGTTTTTTTTTGTTTGTTTTTTATCTTCTAACCTTTCGCAATGCCTGTCGGTTATATGCATATCTGTTTCTTTGATTCTGTGCTGGATAACCGTCCTATTTTACTGGCTTTGTGTTTAAAAGGGAATTGCACCACTGAAGCATGGTTTATCTGAGTGTAGGCTACAGCCCTTTGCCACAGGATAAGAATCCCCATTTGTAAGGACAGAACCTAATCCAGCCAACTGCACAAATCAGCAAATCAGACATTTTAGACTCAAAAAGAATCAGTCCACCATTTAGTAATGAAACTGACACAAAACTTGTTTTATAAGAATCCTTTGTTCATAAATCAGACTATGCTCGTGACCCATGAGTTGGAATCACTGACAAGAACAGACTGAGACGTGTCATTTATTAGTGAATTGGACTACACTAACAACTGGTGTTGTTGGAAATACAAATGATTTTTATTAAGTGAATTATTTTCTTGGAAGCCATTTGTTTGTAAATCAAATAACGTTCATTTATTTAAGGAATCAAACTATACTGGTTGTACACTTTCAGATTTTGAGTGCAAGGCCCAAGGACAACTCAACCAAAAGATTTTTCTAAGCCATTATTTTGCATTGCACAGCATTTTTTTGTGCATCAAATTAAATACAGACTCCAAACTCATATTCACAACTCAGATAAAATATGATCTATTGAACCCAAATCATATTAAATTATGATGTATCACCATAAAATATGCTTTGTTTAAACTTTTGTGAATCATTGTACAAAATTGAACTGATATCCATTTCCCAAAAGAAATTCTTGACTAAATAATACATGAACCTATCTCCTTCCTTATGGCTGCTTAGCATCTGTCTGACATTCACGCTAACCACAACAACATATAAGTGGGTTATGTATGTAGGTGCAGAACCAATTTGAGACCTGCACGAAGGCACATGTTCTCCCGACACGTGTTTGCCTTGATCACGGAAAGAAAGTGCGTAGCAGCGGCGTGAGCTCCAGAGTGCTAGTGGCTGTATTTTTGTTAGGTCACTTAAGACAAGTGCCCTTTGGCCAAGGGCAGCTCACTCAAAGGAAGTGAATTCTCCCAGCTGGAAGTTAACACAGCCGGAGCGTGCAGATGTGGAACTAGCTAAGCTCAGAGGGCGCTCATGAACCCCTAACTCCTCCATGATTTAGCAGGTCATTTATGTGGTGCTCTGGCTGCTAATTGGCTCTTAATTAGAGTCAGATCCCCGTTGAAACTATCCATTTACTTGTGTGTGTGAGTGCGTGTGTGTAAGTGTGTGTCCAGAGGGAGTATTGTAGCTACAAGCAACAACTAACTGTCCTTCACACGATTTTGTCATTACCACTGTCAGGGAGGCATGTCTCCCATAAAAGCTATGAGAGCTTCAGGGAAATTGTAAGTCATTACCGTATGTGTGTGTGTGTGTGCATGTGTGTAAATGTCATTCGACATAAATGTGTGTGGCTTTACGTCTAAAAGCATGTACAACCAGAGGGTGGTATATTATATGTGTTACAATGAGTTTTACTGCACAATACAGTACAATTTTATTTCAGAAACCTGTGGATTGAATACATTAAGGTGATATTTTTTAGTCCTGCAGTGATGGTATTCTCCGCAGGTCTCCTGAGTCCACCTATGCAGTGACTTCCTTCAACCACTTTTTTCCTTATTGACCTTAAAAAGCCAAAAAGGTAGATGGGAAGAAAAAACAGTTGAAGCGCAGAACAGATAAACCATAAAGACACTCCAAAAGTGCATTCCTGCAATCAAAGACTGAGAAGAACAATCAGCATCAAAGTTTTTGATTGCCGGGGTAGAGAAGCTCACTGTGTCAGAATATCAATCAGTTGTTAGAAAAAGGTCATTCCACTTAAGTTTTTAAGGCATCTTTTACATGTAGGAGAAAAAAGCTGCTTCTGACTTTACTACATGTACTATAATATACATGCATAATGCATAAATGTTCATCCATACTTCTAACCATGCTTGCAGATGCACAGGCAACTTGCTTTAACTGTTGTGATGGACGGATTAGGTACTGTATGGCTGCCCATAGAAACAGTTGCTCATAGGGCATCTACTTATACATATCTACTGTATGCTTAAAATGGTCAGTTAGTTGTCATGGCAACTACACAATTGTACGTTTTGAGCATATACTTCAATTAACCAAATAAAGTAAGCATGTAAATTGCCACTATAATTGTTTTTTAAGTATAAGACTTTAAGGTGTTTACAAACACATTTTACAGTGCTGAGAGATTTATATGAATACAACATTAATAGAGAAAACAGGAAAACAGGTGGTAAAGTGGTCTTTACACATTGGTTAGTTGTTGGTCCAGTTAAATGATAAAAAAAAAAAACAGTGTTCAGTCCCTGTGCATGCAGGGGGTACTCAAACAAACAGACCACTGACACGTAGAGAAACAGCAATTTCCTGCTTCATCGGTTCCCATCTTTCTCTCCACTGTGTCCCCTTCTCTTTAAGCACGTCCACCCTCCACCCTCCATCTTCCATCCCCCATGTGAGAAACGCTAACACACAGACTGGATCAAAGACTGCTTTTAAAACCAGATGTAGACATTGCAGGGACACAAAGGATATGAAGTAGGAGGTGAAAAAAAAGAGAGCAGAGAGAGAAGAAAAATTTATCAATCAATAAATGTTATATAAATCTGGATATCAATGTAACTTGTCTATGTAACTACAGAACTATTCTTTAAAGGAGCAGTTCTCTTCCAGTATAAAACTATCCTGACAATTCTCTCACCCACATGTCATCAAAAAAAAAAAAAGGTTTTTGTGGAAAACATTACAGGATTTTTCTCTATGTAGTAATCTTCAATGGTGCAAACTGCAGATTCAGTGCAGCTTTAAAGGGCTCTACACATACTGTACTCTGGCCTCAATTTCTATTAGGTGGCCTTAACTACTATGCACTTGTAATTTAATTAATCTCTTGGTGCACAGTGCACTTATTGTGTTCATACATGTTTTTACATTGTACTTGTATTTATAAACCTATAAGTAATTACATTTGTAATTATCTTTTTTTTTTTTTATAATTACATTTATAATTACACTGTTAACTCGTACCTTACTCCTTAACCCACCCTTAAACCTCACCACCCAACCTGTCCCTAACCGTTCCTATATCCCATATGGAGTTTCAAATATTTCTTATGACATCCTTGTTTCTGATTCTCATATTTGTAAATCAAATTACACTGATCATGCTGTATGTTAAAAAATGTTAAATTCACTTAAAATATCTGGGTCATAAGAATCATTCATTTAGGAGTCAGAATACTGTGTATTGGCTGCATTCTTACGTTCAGCTTTTGTGTGCAAGCAACCAAGGACAACTCAACAGAAAGAATATCCTTGCCATTATTTTGCATTACACAGCATTTTCTTGCATCAAATTAAATACAGACTGCAAACTCATATCCACAAATCAGGTAAAATATGATTAATTTAGCCTAAATCCCACTAAATTATGATGTATCATTGTAAAATGTGTTTTGTTTAAACCTTTGTGAATCTTAGTAAAATAATTAATTGATATCCATTACCAAAAAGAAATGCTTCACTAAATAATACATGAACATGTCTCCTTCCCACTGGCAAAAGTGGTAAAATTGTATGATATTACAGTTTTTCTCGATTGCTAGAACACTATAACCAAGCGTTTAAACTAAAATTTCAAAACCATAACGCTATTTTTCTAACAGCACACCCATTTCCCTGAACTATAAACACTATTCCCTGCTTTGACACATGAGTCAAATTTGTTAAACTGTTACTGCAAAACTCTACACACAAATTCCTACATTTTTCAGTGCTTACACCATGTGCTCATTTAGAAAACACTAGCATTCAATAATGTTAACTTAAGTTAGCACAGCTTGAGCTCAGTTAGAACACAATTAACAAGGTGGAAACACTAGGAGTCATAATTTATCACACACCAATCAGAACCTTCAATGGAGTTAAAGGGACTAAAGTCAGTTCACAGTTTTTCTCAGTGGCTTTGGTCCATTTCTTACATCAGAAATGAAATTCTCAGAACTACTTATTCAACTTCATCTAGTCTCTTTTGTAGATCATAAAACGTTTCTCATTCTTCTGAACAAGTTGCCATTGCTCTGGTACAATCATGGAGCTGGTTATGTATATTTGATTTTGATCTGATTATGTACACAGTGACATCTAGTCATTACTGTAATACATTGTTTAAGTCATTACGGTAAACATAATCTAGTCATTACTGTAATACATTGTTTAAGTCATTACGGTAAACATAATTTAGTTGTTCTAAATGTCATAAACTGTCAACCAAATTTTCTAACAACTTATTTTCATATACAGTCTTTTTCAATCAACATCCCACATACAGTAATGTGTACATTTGTACTTTTGAAATGAATGTATGGCATAAATAAACAGAACAGTAACTGCCAAACTGATGCCGTAGTTTATAGATAAGGTAGTAGCAGAGTTTACTGTCATATTGACAACATAACTAAGCATCTTATTTGTGAACAATGGGACAAGGACATAAGGCATGCGAGAGGTTTTTACCCCAGCTGTTTGTTCAGAGCCAGTATAGTCTGTGATATAGACCAGATTTTTTTTACCTGACCCAGAGCAAAGACAGGATGCTGAAGGCAGAAGATTAAATTATTATTTTTTTTTTTTATTTTTTTTTTTCAGTTTTACTGTGTAGTATATGAATGAATGAAAATGTGTCATTGCATACATTAGTTGTTTATTTTGTGTTCATGTTAAAAAAGTTTTTGAGGAAAAGATCCATAAGCAACATAACTGTTTTGGAAATAGTGTCTTGAATTAATTGCACCAGTGTGTAAAACTATGTTGTAGTGTCTGTGTTTTTGAGGGCTTGTGTTTGATGTCTGAGGGCAAAGTATGGTTTTTCAGCAAAATTAAATGGTTTTAAGTGTAGAGCTTCATTTTGACCTGAAAATAGAATGTTTGGGAAATTGGTTGAGACGTTATGGATTTTTGTTTACTGTTCTGAGAATATGAGGCATAGTTTCAAGAAATGTGTTTAAGCAATCGAGAAAAACTGTAATACAATTTAAAATAACTGTTTACTATTAGTTGTTTTGTTTTTATGAAATCAATTTATGTGATGTTCATGTTCATGTTTAAGCAATATTTCATAGTATCATCACAGTGCTGATTATGTTTGTGGAAACCAAAGAATTCTTTGATGAATAGTAAGTTAAAACAAACAGCATCTTATACTAACCCCAAATGTTAGAATAGTAGTGTAAATAATGTAATTTTCTGCAAAAGTAAAGAAACATAAATGAAGCAAAACATGCCCACACCTGAGTCAAGTTCAGCATCTCAAACCTAAATCACCTTTCTGTCTCTTAGAAAGAGTGAGAGAATGTAGAGGGAAAATAAAGACATCTCCAGTATCTGCTTTTGAAATAACAGCTCTGATTTCCCAAGAGCATTACAGTCTACAATTCATTATCTAGCACCAAATATATACACCTGCCAGTGCAAACAATATAGAGACCCGCAGCACGTACAGAAGTCTCGAGGTACGAATGTCAGAGAATTCATGATCACAGTACAATTTATCTGATAGGTCTGCAACATAATAATACCATTCAATTCAAACCTTATTTCCTCTGTTGAGACTGAACTACATAATAGCTTCAATTGGATTAACAATTCAACACAACTTGGGTCAACTGACAGTCTGAGAAACAGGCAAAGCCATCAGATCTGAGTCTGTGAAGCATAAAAGACATGAAGCATAAAAGTCTAGATTTCTTCTTTGTGCTCATAGACATCAGCGCTTGATGGAACATTGGGAACTGTGCGGAAGTGCTTAGTGGACACAATCCACTTGATGGACAACCCGGTCATACTATAGTTTAACTTATTTAAACTAGCGACAGAGTGCTAGCACATCTAAACTGCAGCCTTTCAATCATAGCGTTAACTCCACTCAGCAAACCGTTTGTCAAGTCTGTCATTCTATCTGCAGATCTTTTAAAGGTTTAAAACAAGGATAATCGCCCTCCTCTTGTTGCTCTTGCTTATGGGGTAAACACTTGAGACTGACATCCTGACATTTGCTTTGTTGGAGATAAGAATGCTGTGCTGCTTCCCAGCACACCCTCACTGCTAGTGTTTTAATGGGGTTCGCCTGTTGCTTTGATCGTATTATTGATCAACATGAAGTTTTAGCCTGTACTGTTGTTGTAGAGTCTGCAGCTCTCCTCGAGAGTTTGTGTTTTATCTTCTGCTTGATTAATTGAGCTAATTTAAACCAGATCTAATCAGGTTGAATCTACAGTGTGATCACACCTTTAGATGAGGCTTTTACCTCTTTGCGGTTTATACAAAAAAGAAAGATGTATGGACCTCAGAGTTAATGAAATGTCTTGGTTACGTATGTAACTATCGTTCCCTGAAGGAGGGAACTGAGACGTTATGTCAATGACTGATGTCATAGGGTCTCGATGGGGTCATGGGGTCAGGATATGCAAGTTGGGGACGGAGCACACAGAACTGGGCGGCTAGAAACGGGAACTGGACTAAATTAAGGGAATACAGTGGGAAGAAGCCAAGGAACAAGATGTCAGGCCCGAGGTGGAAGAAGGATTCCCCTCCGTCAACACAGTCAAGGCTAGTCTGGCTAACCTTAACTGAGGGGCAAGGAGGAGCCAGTGAACCTTACGGAAACACTGGTGGAAAACGCTCGGATACCCATGGAATGGCGCAGCAAGCCGACACCCTCCCAGTCCTCTCAGAATTACCTGTTATTATTCAATACATGGGAGGACACGGATTTATGTGGAGGTTGTAAAACCATGTAGCATGCACAGAGTTTTGGATCAGATTCCAGACATTAAAATGGATGAATCTTGTGTAGCGTTTTAAGCAATCAGGTGCAACAGTGCCACAGCCATATCACCCTACAGCCGAAGCCTTAGTTGGAGCACCACAAAAGTCAGAGCTCTACCCCCACAGATTGTGGGCAGCTCCCGCCAGAGACGGTCGGCTCCTTAACTCCACTTCGACAACAGGACAGCTCGAAACTTGAGTACTGCACCCACAGATGTGGACCGCTCCAGCAAGAGATGTGCAGTCATATCCACCTCACGGCAGCAGACCGCAAAAGTTGGAGCACTTACACCCTCAGTCGTGGATGACTCCAGCTGGCGACGGTTGTTCAAGTATGCTCCCATGTGAAGGGATCTCCCCTGTTGGAGCATTGCACCCACAGCGTGGCCTGCTTCATCCGGGGTTTAACACCTTTTTACACCCATACATACATTCTTATGGCACATAGTACATATCTTAGCTAGGATTTTTATTTAATTTCGTCCAGCCCCCCTCATTCAGCGTTTTTTTGGGCCGCATGTTTGGTGCTGTCCTCAATATTTTGCCTTTTTGTAGGGCACGCGGTGACCAGGCCGGGCTCCAAGCCCTACCCAGCCCTCGCCTCATAGTGGTTGATCCCCTAGGGCTCGGGGTCCACCGGGCTCTCTGCCTGCTCCCTGGACAGTACACCAAATGGGCTTACTATTTGTTATTTAATGAGAAAGGGGGAACTCGTGAAATAAACAAAAAGTACAATCAAGAGCTGTACATTCTCACCCGTCACAGTCAGAAAATCAACACCTTTGCCTTTCTGTTTTTACTGCTGTTGTTAATATAAACAGTTGTTTCTACTTAACTTAAAGTGAATGCTTTTTACTGTGATTTCTGTGAAACAAACAATGTACATTAATATTATCAATAACTGTGCCTGTGTTAAATAAGCACATGTTAAACGAGGTGCCGTTGTCATCATCTGTAGAACGTGGTTGCACTGGTGTCAGTGTTCTCGTCTGGAGCCTTGCCAGTGACTTTTACTGTATGGACCAAAACACAGAAAAAAAAAAGGATTTTTCAAAATAACTTATTTTGTGTTCCACAGAAGAAACAGAGCCATAAAGGTACAAGCCACTATAAGAACTATTCATTCCTTTGTATGCGCAAAACTTATTTAATGAGGTAAAAAAATAAATAAATAAACGGCAGAGTGCACTTTTAAATTGGCTACAAAACATATGAGTAGCACAGTGTCAAGTCTAATATGACTTGCAAAGGGTGTGCAGGAAGCAGTATGAAATTCGTCTGTTCGGCATATCCAGTTAATAATTTAATTAAATGTTAAACAGAACAGTTCAAAGAGGTCTGGACAATTTTAATACCCCATAGTTATGATCATATAATGAGCATAGAGAAATAGGTAGAGGAGCCTTGGAAGAGTGACAATAGATAAAGAAGTTGATAATAGGTAGGAAGAGTGAGTGTAGAGATAGGCTTATGATATCAGGTCTGGTCTAGTATGATTTAATAAAGAGTTTCAGCGCTTCAAAGCAGTGAGATAATTGATTCTCTCCCCACACAAAGATGAAAAATGGCCTTTTCTGTTCTTTGACCTCCAGATAAATCTTGGGTTTATATGCAAAACCCATAAATATATGCAGAGTGAACAGTCAAAAGAATAAAGACCATGATTTCAAACTCTTGCCTCACTTTTTAGTTTTAAATCACTGATATCCCTTTTCTATTTCCCTGTTTCCCATTTGCTCTTCCTCTCTTTTTTAAGCCTCCCTCCCTGGTGTTTTGAATGTACTTAATCATTCTATTTTGTATAATTATGCATTCTTGTTGAGGACTCAAAAATCCACTGAGTGAAAGTGGAAGATGTAAGGGGCTTCCTGTTAAAGCTATGTTTACTGTTGGGAACGAGAGGCAAAAGCAGAGAGCTAGAGAAAAACTTCTGAAACTTTAAGTGCTGCACTTTGCAGGATGATTTCCACCAAACACACTTTCCTTTGTGCTTCTATCTCTCTCTTTCTGTGTCTGTCCCTGGGATTTTCTACCGTTCTATATTTGTATGTCTTAATCCATCATACAGTGTCTTGACCCTGAAGGGTCACCTCCGGGCCTCACAGGTCTTTCGTTCTCTTTTTATCAGTTCTGTTAAATTCAAATTATCTCACTTCCTGTCTATCGCTGCACCTTTCCCTCTTTCATCTCCTGTTTGCCTCAAATCCATTCATCATGGTGGCTCACAAGAATGTTCCATTAAAGCTGAGGTGCTGCTACAGTAGTAGATGGTTAAAGAGACAGACAGAAAGAGAGAGAAAGAGACAATCAGACGTGAAAGAGACAGCTGGCCAGACAGAGGTATTTTGGTCTAATAAAAGTCAGAATCATTCGAAGGACTTATTAAGAACTAGGATATTAAATCTTGATTTAAAATCGGTGGTGCTGAACCAAATATATTCATTTCACACTCAAGTGTATTTCGATAAACCACACACTCTCTGTTGACAACAGCTGGTCTGAGAATAAGCCGTTCTTCTGTGAAATCATCAACGAAGGCCCAATTTACATCTGCCAATTCGTTTGGACAATAAAAAAAAAAAAAAAAAAAAATTAACAAACACTTTTTTTAGATTCTAAATGCATTTGACCACAGTTGCATAAAACACCCCACCTGTTTTCCTATTCGCTTGACAAATTAACCACTAAACTAAAACCAGCATTTTCACCTCTGTCAGTTACATGCACCTTTAAAAGAAATAGCTTTCTGATCGTTTGATGCAGTGAAATAAACATAAATAAATAGATTTCTGTTTGAGACTTCATGGTTGAATGATATGAACCAAATGATATAAAACATAAAATTAAGTGAAAAAAACCCAACAACAAAAAAAAAAAAACAAGCATTGTTTTCAACTGTGCAATATTAACAACATTGTGAAATGTGAAATGCTTAATTATCATATCAGAATAATTTCTGAAGAATCACGTGAGACTGAATTACTGATTACATTTTTTTAAATATATTGCAATATAAAAGTTATTTTAAATTGTAGCACTGTTTTTTTAACATATAAATAAAGCTGTAACAAACTTCTTTTAAAAACATTTAAAAATCAAACTGGCCCCAAAAGTTTGAACGGCAGTGTGTATTTAGGGGGAAAATGTCAATACACATTAACAAACTGGCTATAAATCTCACTGACCTCATTGCATTCATATTTACTGTTGACAATACACACAGTATGTTTTTATTGACTTTATTCCCATATTTATTCATTTATTTTAGTTCCTCTACAACTGAGGTGGAGAAAAATAAATAAATAAATAAATACATAAACCCTTTGAGTGTTTTGCATCGTGACATCCTGAATCATGTCTTATTAAGGGAATATCTTATACGGGGGCAAAACAGCCACAATGCAAAATACATGCGTACAAATGTGTGTGTGTGTGTGTGTGTGCTGATATGCAGATGCAGGGTGAAGGAAAAGGAAGTGGAAGGAACGGGGGCGGACAAAAAAAGAGGCTGCTGTGAAAGAAAATATCAGCATAATGAATGAGTTAAAAAATAAATAAATAAATAATAAAAAGACAATGTGAGCCATGGTGGATTAAAGATAGCCCACAAGAGATCAGAATGGAGAAAGAAGGTTTAGAAGAAGCTAATTAAGAATGCACGCAAGTTTCCGGCAGGCTTGTATCGCTCCATTCTCATTAAGGTTGCTGGCTTCAGTTCTATTGCTCATTCATACGATTCACACGCTTCAATCTGATCGGCTTGATTAATGACTAAGAACATTTCACTGCTGATGAGTGAGTCACATGATCAAGACCAGTCAGTGCGAGGAAGGATTTGTTTAAACTTTACTGCCCTGTAATCGATTAGGGACACTGCACTGACATTCGTAAAATGAGTCAGTCTGGCTGGGCGAAACAAATTAACACACACACACACACATATGTGTGTGTATAATTATTCACCATATGTTAAACCGCACCAAGTGTTTTTGATATGTGTTTGAACACTGGCAGTTTTGCTCAGTGACCTGTGAACACCATCACATTAACCTCAATGTCAAGATTAGACATTGTGTAGCTTTACATCCCTTAATTAACCAGCAATGAGCATGAACGTTATTTCAAAGCTTTAAATATAGCTCCATATTGAAAACGAAAGTCAACACAGGTCATTACAAATTCAAGGCCTTATTATAAACCACTGACGTAGGAACTAACATCTAACAAATTAACCACTAATTTTCACAAAGCACTAATAGTTCATGACATTTAACCTCTTAAAACCAAAACTGCAGGTAATGTACAAAAAAAAAACATATATACAAACAATCATAAGTCTTAATGACATGTTTATGGGGGGCAATTTAAAAATTGTTTAAATTTACATCAATAAATCGTATTATTTAGACACATGATAATAGTTGTTTAGTGTGTTAATAAATGCTTTATTAACACATATTCCTGCTGTCCTTCATGATTAAGTCAGGTGGTTTTAAAACATTTAGTAGTTGCCAGACGTCTGTTTTTGTGAGCTCATCTAAAATGAGGACTATTAATATCTTGTAAAGCCTTTATAAAGCAGATGTAAAGGCTCATTTATATTCCAAACAGCATTAATAGTTCTGTCTCCATCTGTGTTGTTTGTTTATTTTTTCTGTTAGGAAGATAACCTTTTTAACCATGTGACCAACTACTGGCCTGGCATCTCAACATCATTTTAAGTTGCTTTAGTTGCTTCAAAAATGCAAATGATTTTATTTTTCTATATTTCATTTTGTAAACATTTGTAAGTCATATAGCCCACTCTGTTACATTTGTTTCCACCACTTTATTTAGTTCAATGTAGCCATGAACACTGGGATTTCTATTAATCACCAACTCCATTCATAACATTTCAGCTAGGCCTTTTTATTTTTTCAAAGGTGATCCTCTTACTATCAATTCAGCTCCACAGATATAAATAATCCTCCCGCTCATGTTCCTTCCGTCACAATGAAGGCAGCAAGACAAGGACACAGAGAAAAAATGAAGGCCTCGAGACATTGGCCATTGAGATGAATGGGAATGCTAACGGATCATTCTCTTTAGATATTATAAACCTTGTGGTATACATGCACAGGTTTTTCTCTTTTTTATCCATTACACTGTCAAAGGAGTACTACCAAAGCCTGAAATATACAAAATCACAAACAAATGCAAGAGCGTGAGTACACACACACATATGCATAATCATTACTGCAAGGTGGTATATTCCTGAAGAGCACATTGAGCTTCAAGCTAATTATCTGACAGAGCGCTTAGCTTCACATGGTGTAAGTATTTAGAGCAGGACAGGTGTTATCTTACTTCAAAGCGGATTTGAGAGAGTTTCTAAAGAAAAATAAGACGGCTATGTCTAAACAGGTGAAAAAGCTCTGATCTGCATGATTTACAGGATTATTTTATAGGCTGAATGACTTGTAATTCAACATGTCCTCACTGAAAGTTAGCTCAGCACAGCACGAATTGGGCTCAGTGCAAAAGGGATGAAATCCTTCCTTAATCAAAACCCATATTAATAGATGGAAAATCTATTTCAGGATGCCAGAGTAAAAGATTCCCATGTTGCTCACTGAAAGAGTGAGAGATGGAGGGAAGAGATCAGAGCAGCTCTGAACTCACTTGAGCTTCATTTTTGGAATATTTCTCTGAAATAAAAATAATTTTCATTTACTAAAATGGCAAAGAATTATCAAAATCTTATCTAGAACCTAATTACTTTATTAAGCTAGATTTGTATATTTAAAGGATAAGTGTAGGATATAAAATACATGGAATTTGGGTTAAGTTCTGCTCATACATGCGTTTTATAAATTAGTCCTCTCATCTTATTCACTCACCACATGTAATCAAGCAGGATTAAATCAATGTAATAATTTTAGTTGGAATATTTTGTGCAAACACGTCTCCTTTCTCTGCAAATAAGACTCATTATAGATGATGTGCACAATTAGTGTTACCTGAAAAAAAAGTTTAGGAACTGCACCTCTTATTCATTTTACACAGATTTTATGGGCATGTTTGCAAAATTGCTGCCCTTTTCCTTTATGCCCAGTGATAAAATGCCAACACGCTCTCATTTTATGTTTTCACAACATAGTGAAAATCTTGTGGTATAATCTCATTCATGCATAAAGTCTTGTAACCAACTGATGGTTAGACTTCAGTGTGGATCTTCATGCTTGGCTTTATTTATTTTTTCTTTACATACATGAAATAGTTCACATTTATGTTATCTCACGGATTGAGTTGGACAGTGCAGATGACTTCCAACAAAGCACGCCATCAGCATCCACACTTCCACCTCAGTAAATTAGAAACAGAGTTCAAGAGGGGAAAAAGTCAGAAAGTCTGCGGACACACATCTGATATCCTGTGAAATATTCAGAGACATGATAGGCAAATGGCCTACCCTCCTCAGTCCAGATAAAAGAGGAATCATTTGCACACATAGACTTTGGGGAAGAGTGTTGATTAGGCTGACTAACCGAGAAGTGAAACTCAAATGTTTCCTGACAAGGACTTGGTGCAGATTGTGGTTGAAGGGATTCAGAAGCGGATTTTCAGAAGCCTTAGGTATAGCTGTTAGACAAGCACACTGCAATTACACCGACACAAGTGGGATGCTAATCACTAATCCTATGCCCGCGACACTAATCGTAAAGCCGCATGAAACGTGTGAACACTTCGTAAACGAGCACAATGATGGGGAATGTAGTGACACAGCAGGCTGACATCGGCTGACATGCACTATAGCTGAGATAAGAGTGACATCACAACATTTCCGCACAACATAAATAAGAAGGTTTTAAAAGGATAAAACATCCGTTTGCATGGATGAAAGACTCTTCAGGTTAATTTTCCATGATGAGATTTGATCTTGAAAGCAGTGAACCGAGAGGCTCTGTACTGCCTCAACAGCAAGGTACTGACTCAAGGCAACAGTTTGTCTGTCTAATCAGCTCTGACACAAGGGCAGATGCGTCATTCTCTCTCCTGCATGAATTACTCTCTCACCTCTGTGTCTGCTGCCTTATTTCATGTTTTTTTTATTATTATTTATAATCTTGTGAATGTCCCTTTTTTAAGCTTGATAAAAACCAAAGAATAATACGTTGGGGTCATGCATCAAAGTCAAAGAAAATGGAACCATGAATCAAAGAAAGTCTCGGAGGAAGCTTTTATTGCTTAGTGCATAGCTTAGTGGACTATTGTATGTAAGTCTTGGATGTTTCAACAAAAATTCACACCAATGAGACCATTATTGAAACAGAGTGAGATTATGAAGCTAGAAAATGAATGTAGATCGAATAGCTCAGGTTATTTGGTCTGGGAATTGCATATTAAGATTCTCAGATTTTTGATTGCAGACTTACATATCTGCAGTGTGCAACAGAAAAGAGGAGAGTACTACTACTCAATAGAACATTGCTTATATCAAGCAGTACCTTTACGCCATGTTAACATGTTCCTTTTTATATTGAGCTTCCACGTTGCAATGAAACCGAGTGTCCCAAAGCTGCCTATAGACAACCCTGTACCGCAATCTTAACCAACTGAAGGAAGAGAAAATGCTAATGCAACTAAATAAATAAAAAAATAAATGAGTTACAAAAACATGCTAATGAAGACTGAATACAGTGCAGACACGGTTTTGTCAGGGTCAGTCTACTGGAGCAGATTCAAACAAAACGTACTGGTGACCCTGGTGGCCTAAATCCTTACATAAATAAGCACAAAAAAGCACTCAAGCTGAACACTGAAGCAGCACCGGCCAGTACCAAGGCCAGTTCATAAACACTCTTTATCTCTATTTCACTGCCTTTCAACCATATATTTCACAATCTCAACTGTAAACTAATCCACAATGACACAATCTGCACGTCCTTTTCTCATTAAAAAGTTATTTTCTTCATTAAAAAAGTTGTTCTCATAAAGAAGTGAATGGCAGTGCTAATTAATCACTTAATTAATAAAAGAACAACCTGTATAAAAACTGATAATCTTCTTTGAAAAATGACTTTAACGCACACAGCTAGTCTCAGGTGTTGTTTAGCGCCTGACTGCTGCCATTGCTCTGAGAAGTGTTTGTCTGTCCTGTTCCTTGAGGGTCCCCGGGCCCAGCACTGCACATTTAGGATGTCTCCCTCATTAGACACACATTTCAGGTCTTGGAGCTTCTAACGAGCTGATGAATCGAATTAGGTGTGTTAGATTAAGGAGACATCCAAAATGTGCAGAGCTTGAGGGGCCTCTGAGAAACAGGCTGAGGAGCACTGCTTTAGAGTAAACACACAGACACACACACACACACACAGTACGATGAAAGGAAATGCTAATTCTGTATGCAGTGCACTTTTCTTTTTTATTTAGCTTGACACACACTAGGGCCATCAATCCGCTACCTTTTTATGGTTGGGGAGGCCACACATAAAAGTTTAGTCCCTGGTCCCAAGAATTCAAGCAATAGTCTTGGTCCTGTCTGAGATTAGACTACACACAAATTCTTATACCTCTGTCTATCTCTCTGTAGCTTTCTCCTTAGCATTAGTGAAAAGCCTGACTAGGCTTCAAAGCGCCTGCAGTTCAAAGCTTCTTTTTTCAAGAGTGTGTGTTTGGACTATATGCTGATGTGCAGTGGTCCCCACAGGCCTACAGAAAAAGAGACAGCACTGAAAAAGCCAGACCACGCTGTTTCATGTCATTCACCTGATACTCATACGACCCAAGTTAAGCGACTGAGAGCTGAACACCTGCTTATACTCCTTCAATGTCTTTGACGATATTAAAGAATTTTATGATTACAGAATTTAATGATTTTCCTCTATCAATTAACTAAATTGTGTCCCTAATGTATCATTAACAAGATATTGTTATAGATATATAAACACATAAATAATAAAAATATTGATTTATGTCTCTCCAAATTCTTTTGTTGAATGCAGAGTATGTTTTGTTCATACAATGAAAGTGGTCCAGTGTTGTTTGGCATTGATGTTTATTGAATGGACCAAAAATCCCTGGACCAGACGGCTCCCCTTGCGTTCTTCTCGTGGCAGGGCGCTGGACCGTAGCAGTTCACACCCTCCACGCCTAGACGCATGGGGGATCTCCAGGTGACCGTTGAGTGTGCTTCGGCCAGTGGCAACACTGCACGAACCGCTCACGCACCCCGTGGTCCCGTGGTGTTTCCGGAGGAGACCGCTCC
>JAUMHG010000035.1:5086284-5097061 GCA_032359395.1 Enteromius anoplus
ATTTGATAATGTTCAGTGCTTTGCTACAATCTGTATTGTTAAAAGCTCTATATAAATAAAAGTGACTTGACTTGACTTGACTTTATAAGGGCACTGACCAAACGGACCCTCTCTGGAGCATAATTAGTGTTTAAATCCATAGGGAAACACACACACACACACACCAAAGGCTACCATCTAAATGCTTTGTGATAAGCAGGAAGGTACTGTAGGAGGTGAAATAAAAAGCATGTTATTTAGCCTGTTGGAAAGTGGCTCAAAAATAAAAATAAAAAGTGACAACAAAAGGTGAGGACAGAGAGAGAGAGAATAAAACAACGCAAGGTGAAAGAGCACAAAAGAAAATCGGAACCTACAATGTGAGAGGAAAAACAAAAGCTAAAAAGAAATAAGGTGTTGCAGCTGAAGTGCGAATGCGAAACTGAACAACAGAATGACAGAGTTTCAGGCAAATGTGGAATTATTCTGACATGACCAGGAAGGTGGGATTTTTTTTTTTAGATATGGCCATTTCCATAGAAACCGACTTTTTATGGGATGTTTGATGCCAAAGGTGCCATCTTTGAAAATTAAAACAGCTGTCAGATTGGCCGCTACCAACTCTCTTGGTAACTGTTTAAAATAGCAATGAAATGTTCCAATTAACTTATTCTATTAATGCAAAAACTTGTATAAATATGCTATATAACGAAAAGTACATTTAGACTTTAGATCTCATGCCCTTGCAAACAGAATTATGTGGTACCCCAGTAGCTAAACAATACAAGATTGTTTTCCCCAGTTAAAACACTTGAGTAACCTGAATCACCTCTCCTGGACTAAACCTAATCTCAAGAGTTTCAATGACTGACAAATGTGTTTATCAATATAGTCCATGGCAGGGCCTTGGAGCACGACTGACTTTTTAGAGATAAAAAAGGAAACCCTCCAGAGGCCGGGGCATGTCTATTTGCTGTCAAAAAAGGCTCCCTGAGACATGCAAGCTCAGGGCCCTTGAGTAACAGACAAAGCTTGGAAAAGAGTGAGAGAGATATTGAAATGTCCTTGTGCCAAAACAGATTTCAATATACAAGTGAATTGAAGGGAGTTGGGGGGTGAGAAGAGAATGGAAGAGATGAAGAGATAGACGTCTCTAAATCAAAAATGCTATCTGTGTGTATCTCTCTGGTGTTTTTCCTGGCTTAGGGGAAAAAAGGTGAAAACTGGAGCACAGCCTTATACCAAGCTATAAAAAAATCAGGCAAATTCAGCACACTTTCACACAATCTACTCTATAACACCATTAATAATTCACATCTGTAGCGAGAACAAAAATTCAAATCATCAGATGAGCCTTCTAAGCGGTAGTTGTTGCACATGTAAGGAGACGCTCATGGGAGGGTTACGGTATAGTTGTGTGTGTGTGTTAAGTCTAGGCTTTCAGAGAGGGAACAGAAGAAACTGTGAATATCCCTCACACTGGGCTTCATGCGGCCATGACCTGCCCTCTTTCCCTCTTCATGTATCTAAAATGCTCTTTCTCAAACTTCTGGAACTTCTGTGCTTCACTGCTCTAGTGGCTTGACTCCTTGATCAAAATAAAACTGAGGAAATAAGGTTCAACAGAAGGTTATCTTGCATAAACCTAGAAATATTAGATGTTTGTATGGTCAGATATTTTCTTTTTAACACATCACTGCATCTGATAGCACTGGAATCGTATTAATATTACACTTCCATTCAAGGTAGGACTCCATTGACTTAATCTATGAACCTACCAAAGCAACTGCCTGCTGATATAACTGTCAAACTGTATATGCACTTTGTTGTAATGCACTTTGATGTGAAAACATCTGCAGAGAACACAAATATAAATATGTCCCCATTTGCTCTCTGCTCCTGTTTACTGATCATCGGGCAACTCTTGCCTCATGTTACCTTCTCTTTTCTCTTCTACTTTCATCTCAAGTCTGTCTCTTATCTCGTCTAGGTCAAAAAAAGAAAACGAAAATGAAATAAACAAATATAAAATGCTATTCTTTTCATAAACTGTGTTTACTTGTGTTAATGGTCCTAAGAAACATAAATATGTTTTTTTTTTTTTGGTTTTTGCTGTTGTTGTTTTTTTTTTACTTGTATACATGTATGTATTTATAGTTATACTTAATGCATTTTAACACTATGCTGAAATAAATAAATGTTCAAACATTGATAAAGAAAAGTAATCAGTCAAGAAAAAAAAAAACACAAAATAAAAAAAAAATAAAAAAATAAACAATAGAATAAATAAAAAAAACAGTATTTTCAAATTAAATTTAAGCATTTTAATTTTAATTCATTTAGTAGCAAGAAGTTTTAATATAATACTTTTACAAACAATGTGCAAATTCAGTTCTCTTTCATGTACTTTTGTGCTTGGTGATTTTAAATCTCTTGAATGTTTTGGTAACACTTTATTATAGGGACCATTTCTCACTAATAACTATTTGTTTATTAGCATGCCTATATTTAACATATTGACTGTTTATAAAGCATATATTCTGCATGACCATATTCTACATCCCTAATCCTAACCAATACCTACTTATCAATTCATCAACTACCTCATCATTAATTATTAATAGGCAGCAAAGAGTTTATTGAGGTAAAAAGCATGGGTTAATAATTGTATAGACCTTAAAATAAAATGTGACCATCGTTTTAAAAGGATCAACTTTTGTGGCTGCACCGCCATTTTCGAGCCATGTTCTTTATTCTCGTCTCTACTAGTCATCTGTTTTTTTTTATACCTCTACTTATCTTCTCTTGCCTGTCTTATCCTCTTCTCACCTCTCCTCTCCTCATCAAACTGAATCCACCGTACACCTTTTAGAAGGTGTATTACACAACTCACATAAATCTTCCGGCTATGACTCAGGCCACACAGGATGTTATTACAGCCAAATCACTCACCCACGAACATCAGTCACACTCCATAATTCACCTCCATATCTGAAAGCAAGATGCATGCAGGACTTAGTTAGGTCACCCCCGCACACATGAACCTCTCTCCTCTATATTAAATTGATCGTTTCTACATTCGAGCCCTTGATCCATCAACCTTGTTGACCTAAATGCCTGAGGGTGAAACAAGCTACCACCTCTGCACAAAAAAGGGTATTCAGTTAAAGGCTTATCTTCTCTCAGTCATGTTATTGAGCAATGATTGATCAATTCTACGTGCAGTTTCAGGTCTGATGTAATTACATGCACTCTAATGAAATTCTCATGGTCACTGGTGGATGGCAAGAGGGGGAGCAGGTACGAGACACATTTGCTCACTGAGCATATTAGTCACGGAATAAAAAGTTTTTTCTCATCTCAACTCGGGTTGGACACGAGAGACATTTTCAGAGTCTGTGAGAGTTCACACTTAAAACATGACACTGGTTGACACATGCACAGGCAGGTGACAAGATCACTTAGTGTAAAAAGCAAGAGAAATTATGCACCTGTAATTTCCTTACACCTCTACTGAAGACTCAACTGAAAAAAAATAGTAGTCATGCGTGTCAAATCTGACAATGACAGGGATAGATCTGAATCAGACAACTCAACCACAGATCAGTGATGTTATGCCAGCTTGACATGATTATGTCACCAATGTGTTAGGCAGCACCTGAATTTATGAAACTTCAAATTTGTAAACCTCAAAGACAAGAAACTGAGGGACAAGACATCATAACCATTTATATCATAAATCCATGGCAGAAACCCGTTTACAGCAATCATCCTCAGCCTTAGCATTAAAGTCATATCACACTTTTTTTTACATTTGCCACTCTAAGTGATACTAGACAAGGAAAAAAAAAAATAGAACTACTATTATATGGTGGCTCGTATTTTTAACAAGAACAGGACAGAACGACAAAAATGTCCTGCCCAGAGTCCGGAGGAGGACTGTCACCCGAGACCAGGTAAATTCAATGTAGCGTTAGATCAATACGATCAAGATGGCTGTTCAATAATGTACGTTACTCATGGAAGGAATACTGCACAACGGATACCGAAATATTTATCAGCTTATCCCATGGCTACTTATCAAAGAAATGAGTTTCCTGTCAATAAAGTTGTGTGTTTTTTTTTTTTTTACGTTTTACGATTAAACATACGCAATAATTTTTCGATACCATGGCTTGGATGAATACTTGATACTTTAGTGTAAATACTGAAAGGTGAATGTCCCTACTGTAAGTCTAATGTGCTCAATACAACAGGTGTGGTCATTTTAGTTTGATTGCAATGAATAGGGTTTAGAAATGCACAGCCATGACCTTACTGTATGATATTAATATTTTACCTAATATTTTAATATTAATATTAAACATTTAATAAATATCATCAATAAATAAAATGTAGTTTTGTTGTTGTTTTTCTTAAAAAAAAAAACAATTAGTTGTTCATTTTAAGAGACCTGTCTTATTTTCTCTTGCATATTTAATATTGCCCTTTAATTAAGCAAAAGTGTTTTATCCGATTACTCGAATTAATGGATGGAATTTTCAGTAGAATACTTGATTACTAACATATTCGATAGCTACAGCCCTAATATTTTTATGTTTAAACCATATAGGGTAAGGTAACTGACAATTAAATATTCAAAAGGTTTTTAAAATGTTTTTGAATGACTGGTATTTGTAAAATTATATAGAAGTCATTAAGTTAAGCGATAACACTTTATATGCTTGCTTGCGCGAATAAAAGAAAAGATGTTGGAGGAAAATAGCGAAAAAAGAAAGTCATTATTTTTGTTATTCTAGGCAGAAGCTCCACTGAGAGGGGTTTGGTTAATAGGGGCACCTGAGAATGCACTGAAGTCATAAATTGAGCTCTCTGTGTGTGTGTGTTTGTGTGTGTATACTTCCCATATGTTTGTGCAAGGAAAGTTTGAGAGCATGTCTTTTAAATAAGTCAAAGGATTTAATTTCAGTCGCATGTCACTCTCATCCAATAAACAAAATCCCTCATCAAAGCCACTAATGTTTGCTGACAGACAAATCAGTGCATGCAACACAAATATAAGCTAATAAAAGCAGCCTTGAAGTTTATTACTTATTGATTTTTCCTTACTGTACTATTCGGTGGCATGAAGTGAAGTCTCTCTCTCTCTTTCTTATTTTATCCTTCTCTGTCTGTACAGTATGTGGGAGGACTTTGGCTTTGCTCTTTTCTCACTGGCTCTCAAAGGGAAAACTCTGAAGCCACAAGATCACAGAAGGTGCTACTGTCAAATCATCCATATTTTTCTGTAAAGCTTGTCTCTATGTATGTGCTGTCTGTATTTTTTTCTCGGCTATTTAGGAGAGGAAAGAATATCTGTGGAAGTCTGTTGGTGTGATCTCTTCATGTGTTTCAGGCTAACTGTGATATGTGAAAGTGTGATGTTTCTTAAAGCAATAGTTCACCCAAAAATGAAAACTGGATAGTTTAACCAAAAAAATTTAAACTTTATATATTATAGTGAATGGGTGCTATCAGAATAACAGTCCAAACGGCTAATAAAAATATCACATTAATAAAGTAGTTATCCACACAACTCAGGGGATTGACTTTTTCACTGGGGGAAGTGTTGTTATGGATTATGGACTTATTTGCGGTATGACACCCATTTTCTGCAGAGGATACATTGGTAAGCAAGTGATGTAATGCTACTGTATTACTGTTACAAATCTGTTACAATGAGGAAACAAACTCATATCGATAACCTAATTTTTATTTTTTAACTTTTTAGGTGAACTATTTCTTTAAGTGTGCTCTGACAACTCAGTATCCTCTGACTGTTCTTATATCAGAACAACCTAGAATGCCTCAAAACGTACACGGTGTTGTGGAAGAGACTAACATTTTTATAGAAATGCATGTCACATCCTACTGAGGGAAGTGAGGTTATGGGTTTAAATGAAGCAGAATTGTGATTGGAATAAGTAAATACCATTCACAGGACATACCTCATTAACTCTGAAGGATAGCGGATATATTCAGAACGCCTCAGCTAAAACACACAGACACACTGCCCTTTATTGTGTATTTCAACTGACACTAGAGGAAAGATATTCATTTTTCACTCCTCACTCAAATGATTGTAATGTTAATCGATGCTAATCCCACAAGACCAACAGATCAACATCATTTAATATGACTGTTTGCAAATGTATCACATGACACTTGTCTAAAAGGAGGATTATACAGCAAGACAAGTACCAGCTCTTCACTAAAACAATTTGCTGTAGCCTAAAAATGATGTTGGAATAAATAAGTAGCTGTAGTTAAAAAATGGGGTAAAAAAAGGGTTAGCATCCTTGGCTATTTTCCAATGTGGTCACATGAAAAACTGGCATAATTAGAAGTAAATGAGAAATTAATTAGAAAACATACAATCCAAGACTTAAATCTAAGCATAGATTTTGATCTCAACCCCTAAGCTTAACCTGTAAAAAAAACTCACAAGATCATATAATTTCACCATCATGAGATTGTGCGGCTATTTTCGATGTCACACAGAGACCACACTTACCCCTGTGCGGTACAATACCACTATCGGAGGGGGGAAAAAACAACTCAATGGAAAAGCACAGACACGACAATGTCCTGAACCCCCTTGTGAGATCCCAGTTCTGCTAATGGCCTTAGCAAAATGCCACTGTTTCAAACAGTGAAAAGTGCCTTCCTCAGAAAGCTGAAAATGGACCACTATTAGCCATATAGTTAAACACTGGAGGACATTTTTTCCTTCCCAGAAGAGCACATCTATCAGCACTAATAGCTTGTGAAGTGTACAGACTGAGCTTCAATATCTGATATTACTGTATTAAAAAAGGATGATAATGGTAAATAGAGAGCTGTTGTAAGGCGGCAATCAAAAAGCAAAAGTATGGTAAAGAGGTAAGCAGTCAGAAACCTAGAGGCAGACCTTCAGATTCATGCACAGCGCACATGCACATAAATACACATAAGCATTTTTCAGCACCATGGACAGCGCACATGTGAGCGTTTCCACATGCGGTCCTTTAGCACCATGGAGAGCACATATACGTGAGTACACAGCTGTAGATATTCAGTACCATGGAGAACAGCCTTTCAACATCTGCTCCCTGTAAAAAGTGATTAATGAATTAAAGTCTGACTATATAAAACAATTACTGTATGGCTTCAAAAGAACAATATCATTTCAAGTAGCAAGATGCAATGAACTTAGCTATACCATTAATCAACAAGAAGAGGCTTAGTTGATCAAAATTTTATTAGTTGCAGAAAAATTACTTCTAATGACGACTACACCAAAAAAAGAAAGTTTTTAAAACTTTCAAAATATTACCCAAATCTGGTTTATAGAAAAAAACGCATAACAGAACAGCAGAAAAACAGGGAACTACAAACTTTTGAAAAACTCAACGTTACATAAAATTTGGGGATTATTAGATTTTGATAGACATAAAGAAAGGGGAGTGGACGTAGGTCTAGAAACCAAAAGTTCCTGAATACACATTTCCTTGACAGGTACAGGCTTTATGTGGACATTAACAGCCAAAGCAGTATCAGCAGTTCTCTCTCCATCAACATACTGCACCATACTGCCGGAGAAAGAGAGAGATGAATGGGTAATATGATGGAGGATCAGAGAAGAGAACAGAAATGCGGAGGAGGAAAAACTGTGGGAGCTCAAGCACAGATCAAAAACAGATGCAAAGGTCAAGGTCAGAGTCATGTGGCTGGGAAATGGATGTGAAGTGTTCTTCGCGTGTGTGTTTGTCTTAGGTGAAATCAATAAAACGGTTATTCACTGTAAAGAGCCTTGTGCGTGCACACACACACACACACACACTGATGGGAAGCTATAAGACAGCCAAGTGCACAACCATCATACATCTTAAGTGCTGTACTAGACTCAAACCATAACCTCAACAGAGCAGACATTTACAATGCCCAATAACGTACCACTCATATATATATATTTTTGTATTATTTTCTGCCTTTTTGTTATTTAAATTTAATTTGTTTTGTGTTTTTACACTCCACTAAGCTATTCTTTGCTAACAACTGTGTTGAAATTTCTGAACTAAATAAATAAATTGAGTGAAACTGGATTAAATGTAAAAAAGAAAAGAAAAACGTGATGGGCACATCCAGCTCTGGACCAGTGATATATATGCTGTTAGGATAATACAGTTTTTAAAAGAAATTACTGATGCAGTATACAATGTGCTTCAGTGTATTACAGATTACTTTGTATAGTGGGATTCCCTAAGTTCACATACAAACAAACACATAGCTACTTTATCTGTTTATCCATGTATTTACATATTTGACAGAAAAGGCAACAGTTGAGTTCTTACTCAACCCAAGAATGGATTTTAAGGGGAATAAAGTCAGAGCTTGTCAAAACTCTATAAAACCCTCATAGTTGAGATATCTAGCTACACCAACCACTGAGAACATTGAACTCAAAATATTTAATCCAAGATGATATCGGAAGATACAGTACTGTTGTATAAAAATGTGTATAACGTGAACAACTAATTTTGATTTCAAGTAAAAAATATTCTTTGACACTACAAAATCAACCTAAATGCATTAGATTTCTTCCAAACACACACACACACACACAAACACACACAATGTAGCAATTAGGTTTCCTCAATATATATTCCGCCAACATATGTGTGCTATGACTTCAAAACAGAAGTTACACAGGCTCTGAATGCAGGTCAGCTGTCATACACAGATATAAATAACACACGGCTTTATCATTTTGGGCCTGCTGTTATCTGGCTCTGACAGTGCTCTGTGTGTAAAGCCAAGAACACAATAACCTGTAGCTCTAGATGGCTGCTCTAACCAGATACTTTCTCTCACTTTACTTGACAAGCTGAAAATATTCTCTAAGACATAATTTCAAATTGTACATCTGGGATTGCTAAACGGCTTCAGTTTCTGAAACGAAATCTCTCTCCATCACAACCACAACATTTTGTGCTTCTATCTGTGAAGCTCCATGAGCTCCTCTCCTCGGAAAAGCCAATAAACACATGAATAAAAGAGAGGCTTTTTGCTAGTTGTGGTAAATGGCCTTGAGTGATTTCAGCATTCGGTGCCTCCAGTCTACCAGCTTGTGGTCTTATAACATCAGCATTTAATGAAAAGAAATATATCAGAATTTCTTGTCATGCTAGCTGATTTCATCCCTGACAGGTTTCCAAAGAAAGAAAGAGATGTGTTGTCTTGATGCCTGACATTACATGTAACCCAGCTTTTTATAACCTTTTGCTGAATGCACCGTCCCTAAAGCTGCAATCTTCCTAGAGCATCCACAGCTGCTTAGAAATAGAAAGGCTTGGATATTGTGCAGCTTTGATCAACTGAGATTGAAGTCAAAAATAGGGCTGAGCAGATGGATTATTGGCTCCATTTGGAAGAGCAAGTCCATTGAGGTTGGCTCCCTGGTCAGAATCTGATGTCTTTAACAGGCTGTGCTGGGGCACTGACAGTGGCCCGGCTGTGGAGGGACTCTCGTCTCACAACAGTTGGGTAGTATGGCGAGCTGAATTATGTCCACCTCATTTCCAGTTATGCAGGAAGCGGAATAGCAAAGGAGCTCTAGGGTTCAGTCTGCTCATTGTAATCAGATTCTAACGCTACAACAGAGGTGTTCAGAATGTATTATAAAGGGAATTCAACACTTGTGTTTCAAATTTGCTAAACATCAGTTCAATACCAGTGAGAGACGTTTCTTTCTAAAGCAAAATGAACACAGTCATTTGTAAAGAAAGGAAATCAGCCTGCTACATTTTTAATTATTTTATATCTAATTTAACATACATGCAATATAATAATATAATCCAAATAAAGCTTAAAGGAGTCTCTCAGGCCTAGTTCGAAACTTTGGAAAATGATGGCATGGCTGCTCAGTTTATCCCAACATCATGCTCGTTGTACCCATAGATATGTGTTGGTAGATTCCTCATTAGATCGTTCCAAGCACTCTGCGATTTAAACAATAAATCTACTAGTGGTTGACCGATATTGAACTTTACCACAGTTGCCGATAACCGATTAATTAACCGATAGTTTTTAAAATGTATTAAAAAATAAATAAATAAATAAAAACACAACACTCCATGTAAAATAGTAATTTACATTACAAAAAACAACAACAATAAAAAGGAGGTGGAGGTGGTACCATTCTGATCATTTGCACACAAGATGTTTTCTTTTCCTCATCTTTAAATTATTAAAAATCTTTATTTTAATTTTATTTCATAATTTATCTTTATTTAATCTTTTTATTTTAACTTTATTTTAGCAAACAAAAGGGGATTTACTTTTAAAATAAAAACATGGAAGACATGTTGTTTGATCATTACTTATTATCATTATTATTTTTTTGTATGTTTTAATAATTTTAGCAGTAGGCTAGTAACTAGTATCAAACTTTTGGCAGATGACTGCGAATAGCTGAACAGTTTTGTGTAATGCTAGTTTTAATGAAATGGTCAGCTCGTGAAATGCAGACCAAATCTGGAGATGCTGTTCATGTATTTATGTCCTTAGTTAGTGAGCCGCAGACGCTGATTTACCGTGAGCGGCGTGCGCTGCAGTATGTGTGTAGTAAACAAAGCCTGCGTCTCCGGCTCCATTCATTCATTCAAAGATGATCGCGCAATTAGTTAATGCTTTTACTAAGAGAGACGCATTTGGGAACGCCTTCCAGCGTGACCGCTCTGAATCTGCTGTGAAATCTGTCATGATTAAAGTCAGGTGC
>JAUMHG010000035.1:5102757-5115062 GCA_032359395.1 Enteromius anoplus
GGCGGGGGGGGGGTTTACATAGTGTACTTTACGTGTAAATAACTTTGTCACAGTAAAAGAAATATCAAAGTGATTCACAATCAGCTGCCAGCTACATACAGTAAGCGGCAGCCACCATGAGAACACTGAGAAACCTCTTCATGAGAAGTGCTACCGAACTAACCCTTCTCTCTCTCTCCTCACTTAGAAAGTAGCGTCTGAAGCCGGTCAGCCTCCCTCACAGAGCACCTACCTGCACGTTTGGAAGAGCAACACCGAGCACTGGACACCGCACCCTTGGACTGTTTGTTTGTTTCACTCCCCCACCTCTGTAAATAAAATCCACCCTCCGGGGCTTCACTACTACAACTCTGTTCGTGTTGTGATTCTTCCTCCTGCGACAATATACAGTATATATATATAGAGAGAGAGAGAGAGAGAGAGAGCTATGTTGCTTGAACTAAATGATTAATGTGTAAGTAAAGTAAATCTGTTTAGATCATTTTGATTGCTCATTCCGAGATTACGGAGTATTACAGTTTTTATCAGCTAATTTTACACATCCCCAAATTAAAGATCAAAACCACTTTTCACTACAGTATGCACACACACACACACACACACACACTATAACTACTAAATACTATACAAATTTGGTTGCACTTTAGTATAGGGAGCTTTTGTCAATTTTAACTAGTTGCTTATGAGCATATTGGTTGTTTATTTTGCATGACAAAATTCTATATCCCTATATCCCTGTATTCTACAAACATTGTAGTTAATGGTTTGGTAATGGCAAAAATTGGACCTTAAAATTAAGTCTGTTTTAACCTTACAAAGACTTTTACTTATAATAAGGGTCACCTCACCTTTCAAAACCCAGAGTGAAGATACTAGAAGAAAGCAGGAGAAAGATTGAGATGTAGTGCAGTACTGAGAAGAGCTGGAGTGGGAATAGAAGAAGAGGTAAAGAGGAACCGATGGAGAAGAGAGGGTGAGAGTAGACGGCATTGAAAGAGTACAGGAAAGAAACAAGATGGTACAGCATGAGAGGTAAGTAGAGAGGAAGAGGAGCTTTGAGAGGGAGAGAACATAGAGTATCAAATCCAATGAGAGTCATACAAGTCTAGTCTGTTACAAATTATCTCTTTCTGGGCACAAAGTATGTATTACGGTACTGTACAAAAAAAGAGAAAAACAAGGACACTATCAGTTCAAATAATCTCATTTTCTTTGGGACAATGAAAAATTAATGGTCATTAATTTAAAATCGGTCATGATAATGCGTAAAAACGTTAATTCTGTTCATCATGTTGTCTTATGTCTCTTGCCATTAATTCCACTGCATTTTAGTATCAATTCGTTCATTTATGTGATTAATTATAGAGAAAGAGGTTGAATGAATTGAGAAATGCATGCAGTAACCTTTTTAAACATAAGGCTGTTCCAGTGTTGTAGCCCGTCTGTATATTGATTTATGCTAATTTCTTCTAATGCTTAAAAGAAAAGAAAAAAATGTGTGCTTCACGCTGACCAAATATGATCACATTAGTATCCATATGGCAATATTCTTACGCATGTTAACATGGTTAAAGAGCTGCAGATGATAAAAACCTTGAAAGGTTAAATGCATAAGCTGTGCTTTCAATTAATCTTTCATGGACAGCCAAATCTTAAGTAGATGTTTTACAAATAACATTGTTTTTTCGAGAGGATCGCGGAACGAGTAATCACACATGGCTGGCAGCCTGTTACCCAATCATCCCTTGTTTATTCGCACCCAATCAAATAATTTCCCCTTCACTATATATTCTCCCAGCTTTCATTTCCCTGCATCTCGCTTTTGTGCATTCTTCGGGATCGCACGACCGAAGACACATCCTCACTTTGCTACCTCCACAAAGACCAGATTCCTCAGCCTGCCTTTCAACTTCCTTCTACCCGTCAAGCTCAACCCTTAGCCGTCTGGGCTTCCATGCCAGCTCGCGGCTTCCTATTTGAGGCCTAGCCCGCGCGCTCTTAGATCTCATTCACCCGCTATCCACCAAAGCAATCCAAGCGAAAAAAATCCTCATTACTTACAACTCGCCGGCCTTCCGCCTTTTTTCTCCAGCCCCGAAGCAACAAAAGCCTGGCAGTGTTGCAACAGCTCAAACAAAAGCAGCAAAGGAGCGCTGAATCGGCCGGCGCCACCTGATGACGCCATACGCAAGCCACGTACCCATGACGTCAACATGGCATTCCCTATCACTTGTCCTCAGTCTCGTAACGTATTTCACACACCCTCTCACCCATTTTTAGGTTCATTGATTCATTTAGTCTATGTTTATTTAACCAACAGTTCCTGTTTTATTTACTGACTAGAACTGACTAATCCCTGGCCCTATCCCACCTCCGCGAAGGCATCCCACCCCTACTTACGCAGAAGTTTCTCTACCATACAGTTTTCGCAGAGACTTTTCTTCTTCCAACCTTCGCACAGGTTCTCTATCTTAAAGCTCCCCCCTTCATGCCTCCGCTGAGGTACTTTATCCAAAGCTATCCTTCATCCCTCCCTACTTTCCGCAGAAGTTTGCTCTACCATACTCCGCAGAGACTTTTCTCCTTCCAACCTTCGCAAAGGTTCTCTATCTTAAAGCTTCCCCCTTCACACCTCTGCTGAGGTACTTTTTCCAAAGCTATCCCTTGTTTATTCGTGCCCAATCAAATCTCTCCCCTTCACAATAAATTCTCCCAGCTTTCATTTCCCCGCATCTTGCTTTTGTACATCCCCTCTCCTCCCCTTCTCCACCGTTTCCTTTAAAATTTATGCCTTTCTGGGGGGGGCAGACGTGAACAAGCCGAATGCCGAACTCTTGCCCACGCTAGGGTTCCATCCACTAGGGTTCGGAGTTCACCGTTCTCCCGGCTCGCTCCCCAGACAGCTCACCAAATTTGCTTATTATTCATTATGAGGAAAGCGTGAACTGTTGAAATAGTTTCCGAAAGAAGTGATGTAAAAATTAACTGATCTTCGTGAACTTCATTATTGATTTGATTCTAATTTTATATGTTGTCATTTTTGTTACGCTTCAGTTTAATGTTTGATAACATACAGCACTTTTTGGCTACAAATAGGAATCTTTTTGCTTGATATGAAAAAATCTTAGCTTGGAAATTGACTGATCGCACCTCACCAAAAAGCACCTACGCTCTCACAGCATACTGAATTTATGAAACAGTTCTGCTAAACACCGTTCAAATACTGTAACAAAACACATTGACTATGTCTCTGTAAAATCCCAAAATTCTCAGTGAATTTCAAAACCTTGTATATAGACCACAGACGGGAGGTACGGTGCTGCATCTCGCTCTCGTTCCAGACGGGGGACCCCCTGACGGAAAGCTTTAACCTCAAGGATCATTACAGTGCCAGACCAAACTAATCAACGCAGTGTTGTAGCTAATGAAACTCATCCATTCCCATCAAGTGATGGACATGGCAGGCTAAGAGCGTTACCATGGGGATGCAGTGATGGAAACCTATGTCTTCATAACTCAGATTTTTCAAGAGAAAAAACAACTGCAACTGGTGTCATAAAGATACATTTAACCAAGCTCAAAGGTTGGCAAGTGTACTAATCATATTGCATTTTAAAGTCATCTGTAATCCCACTAGGTGAAACATTTAGCAGCAGAACTTTAAGTTCAATTAAAGTACAGCATTTATAGTAGCAGTACTGCTAATAGTAGAAATAAGTGTAAAACATTTGTAGAGATAATAAACTCTGCCTTTCCTAAACTATTGAGAATTATTGCATACATCTCAGTTTAGTGTAATTATTATGAGTGAGCTAGAATGTGTGCTGAGGATATATTTCTGTAACATCTGGGAATGCATGACAGTAGCCATATGAAACATCCCAGAGCTGGGTATTACAGCTTTCCCTGCTGGAGCTTCTGTGATTGTCTTACTGGGTCTCTAATACACTTTGTAATGAGTGGATAATGTTTAGCTAATGTCATGGAGAGGAAATCTGAGCTGATGAGGAAGAAGAAAATTTGCCATTGCACACGGGATTTCTACTTTCTAAACAATTAGGCATATTTACCCTCCAGTGAATAAGCCAAATATCCAAAGATATGCTGTTGGGTGAGAAGACTGATAAAGAAACACTCCATGGACACATTAATCCTCACATCTCAAACTCTTTCTACGTAGAGTACCATTAGGAGACGTAAGACATATGTTTGAGGGCTCAAATAAGATGCATGCACTATGTTCTTGTTATTGTGAGAGGAGCTGTAAATCCCTCGCAAACTGCAGTGCCATTCCTAAACACTGAGAAAAACACCTCAGTGACATCCAGTCCTAATTAAGAATTATTGTGAGAGAGTTGCAAAGCAGTCTCGCACAAATACACACATGCAGAAAGAAGCTGTGCTGAAACGTAGCCTGAGAGAGAACATCTGCCCGCGCTCCTCCTCTCCCCACATCCAGAGAATTAGAGAAACAACAGAGTGGCAAACAACACAATGAGACTGGAAGAAAGAGAGAGGGAGGGAGGACAGAACCCACAACAACATCCGACCAAAAAAAAAAAAATCTTTCCAAAACTCCCTTCTCCTTGTCCCACAACATCCCATTAGTTCATTTACAATGTCAACAACAACAGTGCATTCTACAGCTGTCACTCCAATTCTGACTGCAACATCCCACAACTCCTTACAAAACATTTAACAGTGGCCTATTAATCACATGTAAACTCAAAATGAATAGACCGCTACACAATCTGTCACATGCGCAATAAACTTTGTTTTTAAAACCTCATAATTGTGTCTGGAGATGTGCTTCAGCGGTAAGAGTGGTTAGAGAATGCATCTCTTTTGAGATGTGGTGACTTTGTTATCCAATCTTTTTTTTTAAAATATACTTTTGAGACAAGTTTGTAATATTGTGCTATGGATGTAGTGTGTTTAAATATTTAAAATGTATACTGTTTAGCTACATTATAAAGTGATTAAATATATTGGTTGTTATTGCCCACCAGGGGAAAAAAAGAAATCACAGCACACATGCTGACCTTACTGTATGCCCCAATAGCATGGTATATTGTCATAGTAATTTGCCAAAATGCATGGGACCATTGATAGTAATATTAATCCAGATCAAGCAATTGGGTTGTTTTTAACCAAAAATTGGATTAAACGTTTAACTCAACCTTCTGGGCAGTAACCCGAACCGTTGAGTCAAAAATAACCTAATTGCTGGGTTTATCCATATTTTACCCAGTGCTGGGTTTTATTTAACGAAGCATTTTTTAGAGTCTAATATAACGCATTTTTAATAATTGCATATCAAAACCTCACTTTACTGCATTATATATTTCTGACATTATAAAACAACTCTAAACTATAATTTAATTGATTACTTCATTGATTTCAAAGCTGTCTATAACAGTGCTTGTTATTTCTCAGGGAAATGTGGCTGGGATTGAGTGAGCGTATGCAACACAGCAGCAGCAAGAGTGACTGTGAAGAAACAGGATGAGCATGAGGAGAGAAAAGACGTGTTCTCTGACAATAGGAGTCTGAGACCGGTCTCAGCACTGCAATGTATAGAGAGCTATACCAACACTTATTTCTATTTTAAAAAAAAAGAAAAAAAAGGTATGCTTTGTGCACTGTACAACTGCAAGAAAGTGGGCAAAAAGAGAATTAATCCGCAAACTGTTGGCACTGATTGCCGTTCTTTCTTTCTTTGTAATCATATCTTGTCACGTCTGATGAAGACATGCATTACATAACTATTTCTTGGCATAAAAGATCAGTGCGTACGTAAGGCTAGACACAGATACATTGCCAGATCTCTGTGCAAAAAGGTCGAGGGTCTTTATGAGTAACACAAATGCAAATAGTACATTATGCTCAATCAGAATTGCATTATGAAAATCAGCCTTGCACCTGATGTGTTTGTAAACGCTTGTATTAGACATGAGGCTGTCTTCATGAATTGGGTTCAGACAGTTCAGATATGAGTGTACAAAAAATGCTGTGAAATATTTGAAGCATGACAGAGAGGGCAACATAGGAAAAGAACTAACGAGAGGTCAGAGCCGAGTGCTGCATGAAAGAGTAAGTCACAGTGAATCTGACAAACACTAGAGGGAAAAAGGTGACAGAGAAAGAGGCAGAAGAACAGAGAGAGGTGGAGGTCATTTGTTATAACTCACAGTGGAGAAGTTGTGAGCTCCACAGGGCTCTCCGCGGTACTTGCAGGCAAGTAGCATATCCTCCAGCTGGTGGCCCAGTCGGTCCATGAACTCCAAGCTGGTGCCCTCAAAGCGCCGTGGAGGCAGGAAAAGACGGAAATCTGACAGCTTGCTAAACCATGCCCGTCTGTCATCTTGAAGCAGGTCCAGCACCAGGGGTCTGGCCGTGCGGTTGGCCAGCAACAGTCCGAGCCAGTGACCCGCGAAGTACAGATCGCTCTTAGTGAGGTGATACAAACGTACGGGGTTATTGTTGCAGATGGTGACGGTGGGAAAAGGCAGTTCTCTCGCCCACTCTGTGTGGACTCTTGTATGAGTGGGGAAGGCCAGCCAGTGAAGCAGCCGATTCGAGGACCAGGACAACAGAAGACCCAGACAAGTACAGAAGGCTAGCATCCAAATGGCCCGGCGGCTAAAAGAGTTTGATGGAGAGCAGATGTGCCGCAATCCGTGGAGGTGAGTCCGCGCCAGGAGGGCTGTGGTGAGGCAGGACAGATCGTCTCGAGGAGCTCCGGGTCGGGCACGGCGACGGCGTGCCCTGCGTTGGCCCGGCGTGGGCGAAGCAGGGCGCAGACAGCGGCCTTCCAGAGCCATGAGGGCCCACAGAGCTGCTAGAGCAGCACTAGGGACGGCTTCATCTCCCAGCCAGGCCTCCACGGCCGGGGCCCTCATGGGGCTCCAGGAGCACAGAGAAAGCCACAACACTGACTTCCTGAATACAAATCTAATGTTCGGAGTCCAGCTATCGAGTCACGTACTGTTGTAGCACCTGCAGGACACCTCAAAGTTTAATTTAATGCATATAACCCCAACTCGACTCTGATTTCAACTTTAATTTCCTGTCAAATGTATGCAAGCTTAATTTCTGGATTGAATAATCACATTCGTGCACAAACACACTGCTCCCTAAGGCACCCAAAATTTTGTATTTAGTGACTTCATACCCGCTGGCAACTCTCTATAACCCCTCAGGCTAAATACCCAGGCTATTTGCCTTGTTCCTCTTTCTTTTTATCTCTCACTTTCCCTCCTCCCCATCTGGTCAGGGTGCCCAGATTTAGTCTGGCTTTAGGGACACCCTGCAATCTCCCTCTAAACTTTTCTCCCAGAATCTCCCAAAGTTCGGAAACAATGAGGCAGTTACATGGGAAGTGATCTTAATGAGAGAAAAGATTCAATAGATTGAAGACAGATTGTAAGAGAGAATAATGAAAAAGAGATGGATTGTGGGAGGTAGCGCCAAATGAGTCACAAGAAAGAAGCATTTGAGAAAGTGTCCAAGCAGGCTGACCTGTTGGTGAAATAGACTGTCTCAGGGTGACCCTTTTCCTCAGTCCCTAAAGAGAGGGTTTCCCAAAGACTAGCTACAGCTGACCCCACAACCCCAGGATCACACTCATATTGTCTCGTTGCCTTTTTTCTCTAGAGAGTGGAGAGTGATTCAGTACTGACTTTTTGCCTTCCCATCTCTATGTATCCCTGTCCTCAACTACGGGGGCACATAGGCAAAAGCCTGGTGTTACAGAGGTCATACGTCGTGCTAGTTCACACACGCTCACACACATACGCACACATACTGACTCTTGCCTGCAGGAGGGCTGAATGCCGCTGATGTGGAATCTGTTCTGACATGGTCCGAATTCAGCATCTCACTCTCTCTCTCTGCCTTCCCTTTCCATCCTTCTTTAAGACTGAAACGGCTCCTTTATCTTCTTCTCCTTTGTTTTTTCTTCGCTAAAAATATCCATTCCCAAGAAACCAAATTCTTCAATTTGCGTCCATGTCCCTCCTCTTTCCTCTGTCAATCAAAGCATTCTTGCTCCTCCCCCTGCCTCTTGCGTTGCCTCCTCTTGTCCTTTATCGTTGTCTGGACGCTTCACTTCTGCCTCTTCGGTCGCTCGAAAGAGAGAGAGTGTGAGCGAGCGACAGAAGCTGCTCGGCATGTGAGCCTTTGCTTGCCTTTCCACTGTTTAATTGCTCTGTTGTTGCTGCCACGCCGCTCTCATCTTCCCTTTCGCACTCTGTTGGTCTGTTCGCTCAGCATTCCTCTCCTCCTCCTGGGTCACTCCATCCATTCACTCCTCCTCCTGCTCTGTCGTTTCTGTTCGCTCCGCACTCCTCCGTGTCCACACAGCCAGCGCCTGGCTCAGCCTGTGCCAGCTCTCTCTCACTCACTCTCTTTCTTACTTACTTGCTCTCTCACTCACTCTGTCTCTCCCTCTCTCTCCTTATCTCTCTCAAACTCTCTTTATCCGCCTGTATGTTTCTTTTACTGTCTGCTTCCTTGAACAAGGCGGAAAAGAAACAAAAGACCCCCTTTAATGTTTCTCTCCATGAGCATGTAAAAAAGTAAAATGGTGTCCTGTGTGTGAGAGCGTGTAGGAGGAGGGTTGCTTCTGAGAAAAAAGAAAAGCCAAAAGAGCTGACTGGTTTCCCATACTCCCCAAGTCTCACGCTTATATTTTCGGTCATCTTTTCTTTATCTCTTTTACATGCATAATTGGTGAATTTTGACACATTCTTCAAGCATGACTGAAACATTATTTACTAAAGATTTGCATGAAAGTGTGGGGGATGGAGACAGTGGCCTCTTAGAGTCTCTGCCACATGAGTGCATGTACAGGAGATGTAGTTTTCCAAAAGGCAGACAAATAAAGAGTCAGAGATCACCAAATATTTAGAGAGCAACAGGTGGAGTGAGAGATTGATGGGGGATATTCACAAACTGAATATATCACAACAGCACAATAACAAACTGTTTTGACTATAGAAACTTGCATCTTTAATGCATCCCATTGTTCTGTAATGTTTCACTAATTAGCCAGTAATGTCTTGAAAAATCACTGCATTTGTTATTTGCTAACACTTCACACAAATACACACACAAAATAAATAGATTAAATAAAATTGCATAAAATTGCATATTTGACTTTTTAACCAAAGTAGCTTCTTTCTCAGTTATCCTTAATCAGGAACAGGTACATGGGAGATGCAAATAGTGTCAAAAAGGCTTTTTGTTTTTTTAAATAATTATCTTCAAAATTAATTTTCTCTACTTAAAGGTCTGTTTGATGTTCTTGTGAATCTTTTTTTTTTTATTTATTTGTTTCAAATATGTAACACAGTTGTGCAGAAAATTCCAAGTACCAATTCCACTGGTTTATAACACAGCAAATTTTATTGGATTAGACCCAAGCATGCGCATTCCGTTGTGTACGAATTTGTAATTAATTTGGCAATTTCACTCAATAATTATGTGATAACTTTAGAAACATAGGTCTGTCTTAATTGTTATCAGCGCATCACAAACATTAAGTTTGTATAAACTGCTAATAAAATGTTTCACGGTGAACTCCTTGTTAAAGTTACATCTTGATAAAATATTTGAGCTGATATTTTGATTCTCTTATCGTTTGTAAATATTCATATTTTATAATAATTGTCCATGTGACAGCAGATATTAAAAATCCAGGCATGTTTCCATGTTTTTAACACTCGATCATACTAGACATATAGAGCTGCATAATTACTGAAAATTAACTCACTCATAGCTGTAAATCTGTTCAATAGGTACAGTACGTGAACACTTTTAAGGAGTAAAAGAGACCTTTATTTATTTTTTGATTTTATTAAAGACTATAATAACTAATAATGTGTATTCAGAATTTATAGTGATTCTGGTTCTTTCTTATCAGTAATTTGTGCAGATAGCTTATAAAAGTGTAAAAATATAGCAGAGAAAAGATATGAAAATGTATTGCCTAAATACACACTTAAGTTACAATAATATTTGCTGGTCAGATTTAGTAACAGCTGTTTACTAAACAAAAACATGCAAAACTGAAAATTGTTTCAGCAGGATTTTTTAGGTATTATTGAATTGTCACCATGGTTGTTAATCACAAGAAAATCATAAAGAATTGGGAAAAAAACAAATAAATCTGTGTGTGAGTCTTATTTGGTGTTGTCTATCTATTATCACACCTTATTTAAAAATTTCATCTGTACACCTTTTGATCTGCTCCCAGGATTTCTGGAGAGACTGCTGGTTAGTCTACTACTTGTAGCGCTATTCTGGCCAGGCCGAGCATGGCTGTTGGACCTGATGGTCCTCCTAGACAGCTCTCCATTCCAGATTCCAGCAAGGAGGGACCTCCTCTCACAGGCAGGGGGCACCATCGTGCACCCTCTCCCAGTGTTGTGAAAATTGCGAGTGTGGCCCCTGAGGGGGAACAACTCATAGCCTCCGGTCTCTCAACCGAGGTTGTCGGTTCTATCCATGAGGACACTGTTTGCCCTCAAGTGGAAACTTTTCACTTCTTGGTGTAGAGAACGCCAACAGGATCCAGTTAACTGCCCATTTAGTACAGTGCTGGAGTTCCTGCAGGCCAGATTCTCCACTGTGGTCACCCACCACTCACTCCACCCTGAAGGTTTACGTGGCGACAATATCGGCCTACCACGCATTCCTCTGTGGACACACAGTTGGTAGAGACCCCCTGGTTACACGTTGCGGTGAGCTGAGGTTGAGGCCCCCAGTATGATCCCAAGTACCTTTGTGGGATCAGGCCGTGGTGTTAGAGGCCCTCTTTGGGCCACCTGTTGAGCCCATTGGGGAGATCTCAGATCGCAGTGGCCCCTTCATCCGTAAGCTGTGGGTGCATTTTAAGGGTCCCTGCAGTCACACTGTTGCAAATTACTCCTCTTTCAGGGAGCCTGGTGAGAAGAAGCTATTGTGGATGCCATCGATACTGCTTATGAGTTCTCTGGTCTCCAGCCGATGCTGGGAGTAAAGTCTCATTCAACTAGGAGTGTGGCAGCCTCCAAGGCCTTGATATCTGGGGTGTCTATACAGGAGATCTGTAAGGCTGCGCAATGGTCTTCCCCTCAACATTTTTGTCAATTTGGATTGGACTTGCGAGCCACTCCGTGCTCTGTTCTGTTCTCTTGCCGTAGCTGTGCAGGTACACACACTAGGCAGGAATTTACAAGTCTGGGGGGCATGGACATCTCGTTCCCTATAGCGTCTTGTCTCGTTCTTTCGAGGAACTAGGGTTACATATGTAACCTTGAGACATTCCTCTTCAGGAATAAGAGCCCCCGCATCTCATAACCACACTTCTTGTCAACACTGCGTCTCATTCATTCAATGAATTAGGATTACATATGTAACCTTGAGATGTTATTAAATCTTCATTATACTGACAAATACATATTATGTGACTCAGTTATAAACCAAAAATAATTTCTTAACTAAAACTGAGACTTTTTTTAGAGTTACACATGCAAAATGTATCTCTTTATCAAAATTGCATTACTAGCCCCAGTTGTATGTATTTTTTATAAACTTAATACAATTACAATAAATGTGATTCATAATTCATTGGTAGGAGCTAAATTTAAACTAATGACTTACTCAACCCTTGTAACTTGTGAACTGACTTTAAGGTTCAGACCTGGGACTTGAGTTCTAAAACATTGTCTTGGACCTGTCTAGCAGTTGTCTGCCTTTCCTCTGAGGCAATAGATTGCTAGAGAAGAAAAAAAAAAAATATTAAAATGATTCATGCATAAAAGGTCATTCTAATTCCATCTAGCAAACAACAAAGAAATTGGCACTGATGTAAGGCCAGCAATGAACTGGTGTGCAGCCTCGCATAAAACACATTTTAATTCATTTCCAACAGAAAGATTGATATTCTCCTCATCATCCTCAAATCACAGGTACAATCTACAACTTCAGTCTGGAGCCTTTCAGCCATTACTTATCAGTTAGCTTCCCCTAGGATCTCATATCCTCAGAAGAGCATTCAAGTGGTCTGGACATCAGTGCATCTATTAACTGCTGCTTGATTCAGTTTCAGTAAGTACAATCCAGTACATTTGCATCTGCATTGTGCCTTTCATTATGAAACTGCAGTAAGTACAATAAAAAGAAAGAATAATCCTTTATATTATTTTTTTTTCAGTATGTGGGCTATTCAGTTTTCAGCAAGCATGTGTTACGAGTTCATGCTGTGGGTCTATTATAGACTGCCCTCTTGTGTGTGTATGTATTCTGTGTTGCAGGTGGGT
>JAUMHG010000035.1:5121074-5135884 GCA_032359395.1 Enteromius anoplus
AGATTTGCCATCTCGAAGCGAGATTCCTATTCGTCGGTCACCGACGTGACTCGGAGTGACCGACTGAAAGGGAACAGGGTTTACTGTGGCATTTTCACAGTCTTTCTATTAAAATTTATTTAGCACTTTTCTCAGTACATACTGTTTCGAAGCAGCTTTCCAGAAAATATCTGTAAGTTAAAGCCATGCATTTACTTAAGCGGAATTAATGAACAAACATATTAAAGCAATGCTTAAATTATTATATGTTATTATAATGATTACAATAAAATTCCAGTCAAATTTGACAGCTTTTATGTTAATTCAGAATGGGCATCATCTGAAGACCTTGCACAGGTTGGCTTCTTCCCTTCACGGGTGTTTGTGATCTTCATTAGAGGCTGGATCAAAACTGAAATTGATACAATCCAGTCACATGTGATAGAAAGCAAGCATTGCTCATTTAGTCACACTACAGATTCCAATCATCACCACACATCATCAGTGCAGAGAAAACCTCATTAGATCGAACACCACTCATTTGGCCAGCTTCTGCCCTTGTGGCATCACCCCAGATGTCATATGATCAAGACAACTGTGTGATTCTGGACAGTCACAAGAAGCAGCCAAGGAAAATGTGTCTTCAACCAAGCGCTGTATGTGGGCCAGCTAGAGGAAGTGTGAATATGTCACCTAAAATGTCATGGGTGTTTTGTGATCTTGCTGGTGGATGGAAGCATGGCAGGCAAGAAATATATATTATATGACAACTTTTCAATCTATTGCAATCACTGCCTACCTGGTACCCCGCCAGTGGAAAAAAGCAAGTGCATCATCTATAATAAAATCAGTTTTTCAGCTAGTGGTTGCTGCTTGCAGCATGACTAGAACTACTAAAACCATCCTGGTTATTTCAGGCATCAGAAAAAAATTTTGTGGCTTGTTTTTTTTACTGTTTTTTTTTTTTTTTTTTTTTTTTGTGAATATGACATTTCTTGGGAAAAAAAAAACAGCCAAACTATTAGTCTGTTTTGTTGGAATCTAACACCTCAATAGTAAGATATCTTGCAAATGTCTGCTTTTGAGATGTGTTTGTAATGTTTTGAATCCAGTGCTTCATTTTGCAAGAAATGTAAGTCATTATGCATTCTGTGCGTGCAATTCTTGGATTTGTGTGGAAGGTTTTTAAAATAGAGGCAAAGTCCTAAAAATGTGATGGGGGGGGGGGGATGTCTTTTATGCTTTTGGTTTGTTTATTTTAGTTTTTTAGGATATACTGTATTTAAAATTTAAAGCTTTCCAAATGTCCTTAGCAATAAATATAACTAATCAAATAATTTTAAATTTAAATAAGTTTTAAAAAACTTTTAAACAAGTTTAAATTTATTTGTAGTAGGAAACCTAAAAAATAATTGCATGGCACATGATCTTTACATAATATACTAATGATTTTTGGCGTAAAAAAAAAAAAAAATAGAATAATTTTTCATGAAAGACAAATGCGTGTGTGTTTGTGTGTGAATTAAACTTTAGCATCAAATTAAAATGTTAATCTCTGATGGTACCACTACAGTATACAGTATTGTGAATCTAGAATCATCTCTAAAAAAAGAAAAGAAACAGAAAAAAAAAAGATCAATTTAAAATCAATTTTTAAGGTCAGATTTTTTAAGTCTGGGCAAAAAGACATAGTATACAGTCCTACCTCAACGAAAACAGCAATCATGCAGGATGAATCTCAGAGGGGTTGGAAGTGTTAGAGTGCTGCTGGCACTGCTCTCTGACTCATCTGCAGACTTGTAATCTCAGCCACTCCCAGGACTCTTTACAGCTCTGCCTGCTTGTGTTCTCCCAGACCAGCTCCACCAGGGAGCAAAGAGGTGCCACACAAATTATTTGCAATGATTTACCAGAGCCTCTCTGACTATGTTATCAGGTCTTGGAGATACAAAGGGGGAAAGTTTTCACTCCAGATGCTGATAAAACTTTTGCTTCTTGACATCTTTGACATCTTAATTTTTAACTAACTGTCTGTTCATCTTTCCATTACATGTACTGTACATCTATTCCTTCCACGCATAAATATAGCTGCAGAATCTGCAGCGCCAAGCAGGGAAATGGCACACACATCTTAAGGTTAAGAGTTTTTCTGTTAGAACTCTTGGTCAAATTTCATAAAATCATAAAAACTGAATAGATGTAGTGTTATTTATAGCTTTCGACCAATAAATAAATATATAAGGAACATGTGTTGGACTGAACTGGGATGGGTTTACTTCTATCCTTTTTCAGATCTTGACTTGAGGAGACTTCTGAAGTTAGATTTCCTGCAATAGTAAAATGTTTTTGGTGTTGGGCAGCCTACTGTGATTGGAAGATTATTCCTTTCTGCTACTGGAAGGTCAGAAGAGAAAAGTTGTTCAATCTATCTGCACACACAGCCGCCCGCACACACAAGTTTCCAACATCTCTGACCTTTTCAAATCAGTGAGCAAGTGGCACATTTCACATTCAGCTGCTTCCTGTTTTCAGAAAAGCAATAAAATCATTACAGAATTTCTGCACAGTTTTCCTTCCTCTTCCTCCCATTCTCTTTTCCTCTGTCTCTCTCCCTGAAACCCACTGAATATTTCAGTCTGGTTCTTCATTAATGCATCACAAAAGCATCTGTGTCTAGTGACGTAACACTTAACCCATGTGGAAAAAAAGCATGACACCTTTTGATAAGAAAACAGGCATCTCAATATTACATAAAATGTGTGGGAGAGTGTCTAAAGGCCAGTTCACACTAAGCATTATAATGATAAAGACATAGTTCTAAAAATCGTTCTCAATGTTAAAGAATAGCAGAATCCTCAACACAACTGTAACGAGAAACAATACAGTTGGAATAATTTTCTGAATGATTTTTTTTCCAGCTGATGAACGATACAAATATTGACAACCAATCAGAATCAATCCTGTTATCACAGGCTTGAGAATTTAAAGTGGCAGACGCGCTTGAGCTTGAACAGACGATATCTATATAAATAGTTAGTTATTTTTATCTTTATACTTATCGTGCTTGGTGTGAAAGAGCCTTAAAAACACTTAAAATTCATCTTTTAGTGTGCAATCTGGTATCATTGCCTCTCTGGGACCAAACAATTGCTTGAAACTTTCCTTTGGTCAGATGTTTTGGTAACCAGCATTGTCTACCAAGCCGTGGTGCTGCTCAGAATGTGCGTGTGTTTGTAAAGAGTGATTCTGACGTGACCTGAATTTCCAACCGGGTTATTTATTCCCCTCAAACACACACACTCAGCTGTGACTAATCACTGCAGAGTAAGCCACAGCCAGCACCAGCACAAAACTACATCCTCCTGAGAGCCAAGGCACATTAAATGGGCAGTCACCACAAAACATAGAGGTTAGATGGTAAATATGTACTATACACAGCTAAATCTAAGCCATGCACTGTAGCCGCTTTTCTCAAAGATTCGCATTCGAAAAATAAAATGACTCAGAAAACAACATCAGAAATCATTATATCATTGTACATAGATTCGGGGATGTACTGGAAACACCAGACACCAGTACTGCACGTTTAAGAAACTAGCAGCACTGAAAAAATAAGAAATCTATGGTCCGTAAAGATCTGATCTGATCAAAATTCCCCTCATCCCATTGGATCCAACAGCAAACTTACACAGAACATACAGGTTGAGCTTAATTACAGTCAGAGATTGGTCCTGACAAAAAAACATAAAAAATACATTTGGCCAATGGCAAACTGTATTTCGGTACTGAATGACTCTTAATGATCACCAGCACAATTGCAAATCTATAACTGAGACTGCAGTTTTAGAGCTTGTTGTAACTTTTTGAACTATGCACAGCATCTAAACCATTTAAATTTTCTGTGTGCATATGGTAAAAGGACAGTCATTATTTGGAAACACCTGCTCAAATTTTAAATCCTTATTCTTGGCCAGTCCTTCATTTAACCTAAATATTAACATCAATAGCGAAGCTCCTTCGAGATTTTATTGTACTTTGGCAATTTGCTTGGTCTATAAAGACTCTTTCCTTATTTATCCTTGCCTAATAGCAGTGATTTTGACTTTCAGTAAACTGCTGCATGCTCACACATCTGCTATTAGTCATTCAAACCCATGCCTATTCAATTGGCAATTAAGATTCTAGTTGCACAGCTTTTTAAGAAAAATAACATGCTGGTTTTCTTGTTTTTTTTCTGGGCACCAGGTCATTTATGTAATTTACTTTGCACCTGCAACACAAAATCCTCTTTGGTCTCTAAGAGCATATGCACATGGCAAGTATTAAAGTGTGTGTGATGCCAGCTAGGGAGCACTAACAAGGTGATAGGAAAGCTCAAACTGCCTCAAGCACACACAGCTAAAACTAAATTTGAAGCCAAGGTGCTTGGACTAAGGCTAAAGTTTGGGTTGTTTAACAATGATAAACAAATGTTTTAATTATATTCATATTTGCCACATTATATTCACAGAGCACAATATACAGAAATGCAACGGATTAAACTTGCTTGAGAAATTGAATGGACAATTACCATAAGCCTTTTAAATGTAACGTGCCACGGCAAAGTACTGTTCTCATTGTCAACTCTCATTTGTACTGCGAGACATGTGTCAACTCCTATTCGATCACACTTATTCTTTGAGTACCCCATTAATGCAATGATTTGAAAGCTCCAGAAATAAATTGAAATGATGTATCCTAGTGGTGTTTAGCAAAAAAAGGAGACTGGACCTCAGGGGTAACAAAATAGCATGTAGAGCTACAAGTCAGCACCTAATCAGATGGAGGTAATAGCTTGGAATGATTGACGTTGTGGTAAAATACTCCTGTGCATTTCCTTTTTCCCAAAACTTGCCCTGTAATGAGATGAATGACAATATATTGGATTGAACTTGAGTCACAAATGCCTTGGCTTTTCCCCAAAAAACTGTTTCATACCACTAAAGAAGTTTTCAGAATGGCTTTAATTACTAGTGCTCTTTCTTTCTTTCTTTCTTTCATTGCATGTTGCCATGGTAATTGCTGACAGTAATTGTATAATCACTGCTCTCTCTGCTGTTGTTAGTTGAGGTCATGAGTGTAAGATTTAAAAAACATTAAAAAAAAAATAAAAAATAAAATCCTGAAGCTTTTTTTGTAATTTGTTGCTTGCATTCCAATTAAAGAATCATACCACACAAATGATCAAGTCCTCATTCATTTCATTTGCATTATATATATAACACTGCACATATAGTCAACATTAAGTGCTTCTCACCATACACTGTATGACATTTTTACCAAGAGTGACATATGTATGAACTGTCTGCTTTTGCGGCAACGTGACTAGATACTCCCTGTGAAGAAGTACAGAAAAAACACCAGTGAAAAGTTGAAATGTTTCTAATGATGTCATTAGACGTTCGGCATGGAGCCGATCAATCAGGGGGTTATTAGTTCTAACTAAAGGAAGGCACGCACACCATTAGTCAACAGACATCATTTTCAGCTGTGCACTAAATGGACACGGGGAAATGGATCACTGTGGGTTTGGTGCCACCAGTGCAAACGTGTGTGTCTTTTGGAGGAGGGCATGCCAGATGGCTAATATGCCAAATCAGCAGGATTGTCACAGTGTAATCTTTGCCTGTCAACATCCGGAAACAAGACAGGAAACATTTAAAGACAAACAATAATGTTTATCTAAGTTACAGCTAATGCGCCTTTCAGCAATTCATACGTTGTTTAAATTTTGAATGAAGTCTTATGCGGGAAAGGAAAAGTTTTGGAACATTGTCATGAATGGATAAAACAGTTGGAAGAACCTGAATGATATCTGCAAATATTTCCACTATTGCTTTGGTTGTGGTCTATAAGCAACCCAGGCTCATTGGAAATATGTGTGTCTACAAATTATTATTCTTTTTGTCAGAAAAGGAATAAAAGGTTTTACTGCCTCTAGTGTTAATTTCAACTGGAAACTGTAGCGATTTGTATGTATAGACAAGTTTTTTCTGTTTTGCAGAAATGTATGAAAAGGGACGTTTTTTTCAATGAGCCTAGGTTGATCTATAAGACATTTAATATTCAGTAATATTATTGATTTGATGGTAGTGACATTATCAAATGATAAAAAAATGTGAACTGAAATAACCTGAATAATAACTGAATTTGTTCATAATTCATTAATTTTGCAACACTGCCATCGGTTTTATAGCAGGAAATGGTTTTGTCTCATTGATTTAAGTTTGCATGGTCAAGCTTTATTTTTAAGTTCCAATTCTTGCTGTGAACAAACTATTAACTATGGCTTTTGCCTCAATAAACTCTTAATTTGCAGCTCATTAATAGTTAGTGGGGTAGTTGTTAAATTAGCTATTGGGTAGTATCAGGGATGCAGAATATGTACTCTTTATAACAACTAATAAACGCCAATATGTCAACAATAGGCATGCTAATAAGCAACTATTTAAGATTGGAAATTGGCCCCTATGTTTCCTATAAGTGTTCCCGTTTGTATCACTGATTTTTCTACTTTCCTGTTTCCTGTGCTACTTCGAAACAATCTCTATTGTATGATGTATTTAAAAAAACGGAACAGGTTATGCATATAACCTTGGTTCCTTGAGGGAAACGAAACACTGCGTTGAACGCTTTGGGAATGCCTCAGTGTGCCCACGCTCTGAATCTGCTGTGAAATCTGTCCAATGAGGGAACGGGACGTCATACATCATCCTGGTATAAAACAGGTGCGGGAGATCTCTCATCAGCCTCAAACTGAAGGCAGCGCTCCCCAGGGATGCAGTGGGTGGGGCCAGAAGAAGCAGTGTTTTATTCCCTCAAGGAACCAAGGTTATATGCATAACCTGTTCCGTTCCTTTTCAGGAACTCACACTGCATCGAAAACTTTGGGAATGCAATACCAACGTACCCAGACCCACAAGTTCCTGCCTAGTGTGGAGCAGCACAATTAAGGACAACGGAACCTGGGGTGTCCGGGAGGTCAAGCCCATAAAACCTCACAAAGGTCAAGGGAGATGACCATCCAGCTGCTTTGCAGATGTCCAAGACTGGGACACCTGCTAGATAGGCCTTCGAGGCCGACACACCCCTAGTGGAATGAGCTCTGACTCCCATCGGCGAGGGGAGACCTGCAGAGTCATAGGCCGTAAAAATAGCATCCACGATCCACCTGCTCAGGGTATGCCTGGAAGCAGGCAACCCTCTGCGGGGAGGACCAAAGCACACAAACAGCTGGTCCGATCTTCTACAACCCGCAGTTCTCTGAATATACGTGTTCAGTGCTCGCACTGGACACACATAATGGAGCCTTTCCTGGCTCGCCTCCTGAAATGGAGGACATATCCCGCTCACGGGAAAAGAAAAACTTTCACCAGTCCGGGTGCAAAGTCAATACAGGTAGCAGCCACTGATAAGGCCTGCAGGTCCCCTACTCTTTTTAGGGAGGAGAGCGCCATCAAGACCGTCGTCTTGATAGTCAGGTATCAGTCGGAGGTCTGCTCCAAATAGCTGCCATATACACTTTCAAAGTCGAATGAGCTATTCCTTTGGATAGCCTCGTCTGCAAGAACTTCAGAACTGTGCCGATCGGGCAGTTAACTGGCTCCTGCTGTTGCTCTATACATCATGAGGTGAAAAGTCTCCATCTTGGAGCATACAACCTTCTTGTTAAGGGCGCTCTTGACTGCAGAATAGTCTGAACGACCCTGCTGCTAGGAGCGCCGCCCCCTCAGGGGCCACTCCCACAGATTCAACAGATCTGTACGAGGGTGTAGAAGGGTGCCCCCTTACTGGGAGAGCAAATTCCTCCGGACTGGGACCCTCCATGGCGACCCGTCGAGGGGTGATATTAGGTTCGCAAACCATATTCGAGTCGGCCAGTACGGTGCTACTTACAGTAAGCTGATTTCTTCCTGGCTAATCCTCTCTAATACCCCTGGCAGCAGTGCTATTGGGGGAAAAGCGTACAGAGGGAGCCTCGGCCACCTCTGTACCATGGCATCCAGGCCCAGTGGAGCCGGATGAAGAAGAGAGAACAAGAGGGGACAGTGCGCATTCTCCTGAGTCGCAAACAGATCCACCTCTGCCCGGTAGAAGATACTCCAAATCTGCTCCACCACCTCTGGGTGGAGTCTCCAGTCTCCGGGCCTCGGCCCCTGCCTTGACAGTGAATCTGCTCCCAGATTCAGGTATCCTGGAACATAGATCACCCTCAGGGAAAGGAGCGTCTGCTGAGCCCACATTAAAATCATGCGGGCTAGTTTGTATAAGGGACAGGACCACAGGCCCCCCTGATGATTGATATACGACACTGTCGCTATATTGTCTGAACGTACCAACACGTGCTGACCCGCTAACTCCAGGCGGAAAAAATGCAATGCCTTTGCTACTGCAAGCATCTCTAGGCAATTTATATGCAACCAGCTTTGTTTGTTTGTCCACTCACCGGCAGCTGGACGATCACGCATGATCACGTTGGAAGCTGCCGTCATAATGCCTAGCAGTCTCTGGAACTCCTGGCCGCAGACAGAAGTACATCAACCTGAGCGGGAGACAATCGTGCACGCATCGAGGTCGAGTCCCAAATTACGCCTAAATAGGACGTGCTCTGAGACAACACACTTTTCTTGTCGTTCAGTCTCAGCCCTAGCTCTTTCATGGAAGAAAGGACGACATCTCAATGTCTCGATGTCTGCAAGTTGCCAGTATCAACCAATCGTCAAGATAATTTAATATGCGGATACCATGAAGCCTCAGCGGGGCCAGGGCCGCGCCCACCACCTTCGTGAACGTATGTGGCGAGAGTGCTAGACCAAAGGGGAGAACCCGATACTGATAAGCTATCTCCTTGAACGCAAATCTGAGGAACCTCCTGTGCGACGGATGAATTGTCACATGAAAATATGCATCTTTTATGTCTATTGTAACAAACCAGTCCTCTGACCTGATTTGAGACATTATTTGCTTTATGTAAGCATTTTGAACTTCAGCTGACTGACTGAGCGGTTCAATTGTCTGAGGTCTAAAATGGGCCTCAGCCCTCCGTCCTTCTTTGGCACCACAAAATATAGGCTGTAAAAACCGCTCTCTCTGCCCTCGGGCGGGACCGTCTTGATGGCCCTCTTTTTCAAGAATGTAGCTACCTCCTGCTCTAGCACCGGTGTATGGCGTGTGCCCACTAATGTGGAGATCACTCCGTTGTAAAACGGTGGCTGTTTTATGAATTCAATGAGATAAACGTCCTTAATGACGTTCAGAACCCAGCGAGAAACGCATGGTAGTTTTTCCCATGCTACCAGGAAATTTACTAAGGGTACCAGTCGATCTCGGCTCGCCGAGAGAGCACTGATATGCTAGAGCCAACCCCCCTCAGGGGTAGTGTACTCTTCAGCCCCTCTGAGACGCATCCCAGAGACCGCTGAATAAGTGTCTTTCAGCAGCTACCATCGCTGCCATTGAGCGACCTACAGCTCTAGCGGTCTCTCTCGTAGCATGGAGAGAGAGATCCGCCATGCGCCCGAGCTCCAGGATGTCCTCAGCATCCACTTGCTCTTTATCGCTTAACTCCCTCAGAAGATCAGCTTGATATGCTTGTAACACTCCCAGCGTGTGTAAGCATGCACCCGCTGGCCAGCGGCCGCATAGCCCTTGCCAACCAGCGCTGAAGGCAAAGGCGGGGCTTTTAAAGAGTTCGCTTCCCCCGGTGACAGATGGCATGCCAACGTCTGCTCAACCGAAGGAAGTTTCTTGTAACTGTTCTATTTTAAACCCGCTACATTCCTGTAATAATCAGATGCGGGAACATACATGAGCATACACTCATGGGGTACGATCCCCATGAGTGCAAGCGCCGGTTCGCTTCTGCGATAGCGGGGCCAGACCCATCGGGGAACGCAGACGAAAGCTCCCTCCGCAAAGAGAGCTCTCCTCGAGCGAAGAGTGGCCAGGGACAACTCGTTGCAGCACGGGCAGTCCCCTCTCTCGAGAGCGGCTACCGCATGCTCTTCTCCCAAACATGCAACACACATGTGATGAGAGTCTTTAGGAGTGAGAAATCTGTGACATGGGCTGACACACTTTCTAAATCCCTGATCCTGCATTTTAAACTAGATTCTTTCTAATTTTCTTGCTTTCAAACAGAGAGCTTTGAAATGCTGCGACAGACACACAGAGAGTGGTAAATGAAAGAGGCTGATGAGCGATCTCCTGCACCTGTTTTATACCAGGATCGTGACGTCACCGTGTATGACGTCCCGTTCCCTCATTGGACAGATTTCACAGCAGATTCAGAGCGTGGGCACACTGAGGCGTTCCCAAAGCAAGTTCCTGAAAAGGAACTAAATATGACTTGACTAAGTGACAAAAAATCACAATAGCTCAGTCTTTTATTTGCTTGCTGCTGTTTTATTAATAGTTACTTTACTCTACATATTCTCAGCTCAAAAAAGAAGTTTATAGGTTTGAGCTTGTTATGACTGAACATAATTCAATCTCTCAGTAGACACTGCAATACGATGTCAGTTGAACTCTACACTTCGTGCAAATTAGTTCAACCGAACTAAGAAAATAACTCATTTAAAAGATTCAATTGTAATGCTCCATATTTTAAAAATGCACGAAGCCTTAGAGCAGTTGAGCTCAGGATTCTTGACCGCGGTAGAAAGAAACACCACAGAAGAAGAATATATATCAGTAACAAAGGACATCAGAATAATTTGTAGGCAATATGGTAATTTAGAAAATGCTATCTTGTCATGCATGCTCCTAGTATTTCATTTCATTTCCTGCTTGGTGTCCAGGTGCACCTGCTCTTATGTTGAGGAATAGCTCAACAACAGCAAAAATGGCTTCTTCAAATAAAATATTTATACCTAGCATGCAATCAAGACCAGAGTCAGCGGTGGCAGCTGAAACAATACGAGCGCTTTTAATCCCCAGGGTGAAGAATCACAACGACTCCTATGTTTCTACCGTGGAGAGCCATGTCAAGATTGAACTAGGACTGATGGAGAGGAAAGAGCGATGACATGGGAGTTACAAAAGAAACAAGTGAGATCAGAAGCACGGAGAGACCGAGGAGAGAGGGCAGCAGGTGAAATGTTTCCCAGTTGTTTCCCAAGGGACCCATACGGCCTCCGCGCTGATGGGATTAACGGACATCTGTGTTAATGTTAAGACACTCCCCCTCATGCAGCAGCCCAAGTAAAAACATAGTCATGAATAAAAGATGAGCTCACATTATTCTAGCAGTACTTGAATTGACTGGAACAGATTTTCAATTTGCATTTTGCTAAGAAGCCTGTGAGCATCAGCCGCTCATTTGGCAGTAGCATATATTTTTGACAATCTTGGTTTGAAGTGCTTCAGGATCCTATTGTAGAAGAGTAAAAGCTGTGACTCGAGGTGTAAGATAACAAGGACTTAAATCAGCAGGTTAAAACAATATATTTATAAATATTTTGTTTTTATGTACAGTATATTAATACTGTATATCACTACCAAATTAGGGTTTTAAAATTTATTTTACAAAATGTATGTGTGTGTGTGTATACTGTTCAGGATGTAGAATATGGAAAATATTTGTCTCAAGGCAAAATCTCATCACGTTTTAATTTTTTGTAAGTAAGTAAAACAAATGCTGTAATGGTAAGGATGCTCTTGGCAGGTTCATGACTTTTGAACAGCCGTTAATCTCCTGAAGAGTTTCCACTTTTGTGGGCCGTATGCATCAGACGTTCAACCAGCGGTTCATGGGCTTCTGACAATAAATGGATGCTGACGCCCAGAAGCTCACATCTCCTCCCAGAATAATAAAGAACATTTTCAAATAGATGGTATCTTTGCTTACATACTGCACAATAAAAACTGTATACAGTATGAAAACTTACATGAACTTACAGTACAGTGTGGTTGTAGTGTACATACCTAAGAAACATACCAGGTAACCCAGGTTCCCTGAGACATGGGAACGAGTACTGCCATGCCACACTGTAAGTGCCTGTCACAGTCGAAGTGACCTGAAGTCCTTTGGCGCTTCACCTGCTATATATAGACGGCCCCGCCCCCCTCAGTTTTTCCCATAATGTCTTAGCAGACGCAGTACTCGTTCCCGTGTCTCAGGGAACCTGGGTTACCGAAGTAACCTATTCGTTCCCTGTTGACACTACACTCGTACTGCATCTGCTAAGACGCTATGGGAACAGTATCAACACGCCGCGCTGTAAGCGAAGAAAGATAGCCAATGACAGCAAGCACAGGCAAAAGCTGGGGCGTACAGTCACCTAAGCATGCAGAGAAATAATGCCCCGCATAATGTATTCATATCGTCCTTAGCATTAAGACGTGTAAGCATAAGCTCGTGGTCTGGGCGTGTGACGGCCAAGCACAGTGAGAGTGCTTTACAAGAATAAGGCTCATTAGCCTAAGCTCGCGGTTTGGGCGGCTGGCGGCCAAACACAGCAATAAAGTATTTACATAGAGAAGGGCTCGTGAGCCTGAGCTCTCAGCCAGAGTGCTTCCGCGGTCCGGCAGGGAGCCGAGTATATTTTAATAGCTTAAGAGGGCTGCGTTCGCGGTCGGGCGCACACTGATAGCTAGGAAATTTAACCCTTTAGGCAGAGAGGACCCTGGCATGTATTGCGGGGACATCCAAGTTATAAAACCTGACGACCGGCCACCTCACAAATCTCTGACAGGGAGATTCCGCTAGACCACGTCCATGATGAGGCAATGCTTCTAGCTGTATGAGCGTTTACTCCTATGGGGCAGAGTCCTGGCCCATAGAGGAGTAAGCTAGCAAAATAGCATCTAAACCCATTTAGAGAGCCTTGGCTTCGAGACTGGTAGCCCTTAGGAGCAGACAATGAAGTAGGTGGCTGACCCCTCAATGTAGGCTCTTAATGCCCTGACGGGGCAGAGAGGGTTAAAGTCATTCCCCTGCACTCTGAACGGTGTAGAGAGCACCTTTGGTATATAACCAAGATTTGGATTCAGGATGACATTAGAGTCATTTGGCCAAATTCCAGGCAGACGGGGCTCACAGACAGTTTTTGCAGGTTGCCTATACACTTGACTGATGCCAAAGCCAGCAGGGAACGTCCCTTATCCAGCAAGTGTTGCAGAAAAGACAGTATCACAGATACCTGACGTGAGGAGGGTTTTTTTGTTGCGCTCTGCGCACACCTCGAAAAAACTGACCATTTGGTACACCAATATGGTGTTTAGTATGCGCTCGGGGAGGCAGACAGGCTCCCGTTGAGCTGGCAAACATGTAGGGTCCACAGACTGGGCTGTGGGTGCCAGATTGAGCCTTCTACCTGAGAGAGGAGGTCCCGTCTCAGGGGAAAGGCATAGATGGAAAGGCTGGGCCAGTCCTGGGCCAGCGCGTCCATCTCCCTTCGAAAAACAAGCTGGGCAGTGAGTGTTGCTGTCTGAAGCATAAAGATCCACTTCTGCTTTGCCGAATATTCTACAGATCAGCTGAATAGCTTGGGGGTGAAGAGTCCATTCCTGAGGATGGATACTCTCTGTGACAGCATGTCCTCGCCCTGGTTCAATTTGCTGGGGATGTGGGATGCTTTTAGTGAGCGCAGATTGTGCTGGGCCCACTTGAGGATGCGCGCAGACAGTCTGAATAGGCCCCTCAATGACAGTTCCACCTTGTGATTTGTGTATGATACCATAGTCAGACTGTCTGAACGAAAACGTAATAAGCGTGCCATACTGCCAGTATTTCCAGGCAGTTGATGTGCAAGCTGCTTTCTGCATCTGACCACAGGCCCACAACCAGTGAGCCTTCGTGCAGCGCGCTCCTACCCCTTCATGGAGGTGTCTGTCGTTATCACTTTCCTTCTGCACACGATGTGGAGGGAAACATTCAGCAACTGGGTGCCTTTCCATAACAGAGAGCTGCAATGCTGGCTTCGTCCAGTCTGAGCTGAACACGTCTGTGACCCTTGCCTTCAACCAGTATTGCAGCAGCCGGATTTGTAAGTGGCCGAGCCGTAACACTGATGAGGCAGTGGCCATTAGATTCATCATTCGCTGAAAGACTTTCAGAGAATGAAGCGTAGACTTCCTGAAGGAGGCACAAGGTGCTATGGTCACGCCCTGTGAGATCGACGCTCTGATTTACATTGAGTCTATTACAGTGCCCAGGAACGGATTTGTTGGCTGGGCATCCGCATGCTCTTGGCAAATTTCACCCTGAGTCCGAGATGGACTAAATGGCAGAGGAGTATGCCCTGTGCCTCTCTGTCTCCTCACACAAGCTGGCTAGAATGAGCCAGTCATCAAGATAATTTAGAACATGGATTCCCCTCTGTCTCAGAAGGGAAAGCGTTTGTTGCTGTTTAGGGATATGACTCGTGTGTATGCTTTTGAGAGGAGCTGCTCTTTTTTAAGTTTGTGTGTTATATTGTGTGTCATACCTGGAGCATTCCGAGGTAGAGGACAGAAATGGAGCAGCTTGCAGGGTGTTCCGGCCATGGCTAGACTTTTCCCGCCGTCTTTTGCGTTTAGAGGACGGCGCTGTAGGCGGCAGGTCCGGGGCTATCTAGGGCCGGGGTCCTCGCCTCTTCAGGAATGGAAAAAGAAAAAACTTCCAGCCGACCTAGAGCGACTTCTAGTGGCTCTGCATTGGTTGCTGGAGCTGAGGCGGTGTGAGTCAGTGAAAGGTGAAAGACAGCTTTCATTTTAAAAGGCCTAAAGATCAAAAACCACTCAAGAAAAGGGATACTGATGATCGATGTGAGCGAAACCACAGGCAGATCAAAGCACTGACGCAGACAGAT
>JAUMHG010000035.1:5183909-5210077 GCA_032359395.1 Enteromius anoplus
TACAATTAATTTATTTACTTTTATATTTATAGAAAGTTCTATTTTGACCCCTTACAGGCTTTGACCCCTTTTTTTTTCTTTTTTTTCTTTTTTAGAGGGAGGGGGCACAACAATACTATTCTGCTTAGGGCACCCATTTGGCCAGCAGCGGCCCTGCCAGGTTATCTTACACTTCTATCAATATATTAACTCAGTTGTTCTTTTATAAACTGCCAACAGGTGAAAAAAAAAAAAAAACAAGTCCTGACAATTATCGTAAAAACGGAGGACTTTATTTATACACCCTTTTTCTTAAAACTGACTGCAGTAATTAATATGCATAGATGACAAATGCTTAACTAATTTATTGTGACATTGGACGGCTTGGCTGGATAAATCAGAAGGGCTGCTTTTAGCCTCTCTCTCTCATGACTCACCCCCAGTGAAGTCCCAACAGGATGCTGGCCTCTGCTAGCAGGTAAATGAGCACAGAGAAAAGACTGGGTGTGTGGGTGTCAGAGTCAAGGTTTTCCACACAGTTTACTTGCAGCACTCTGATGCCAACACATACGCCTCTAGAGACAAAAGATGGACCTTTTCCTTTCTTTTTAACTCTTCCTCCCACAGTCCCTCTGTATCTTAAACTTCCCTTCCCTCTTTCTTCTTCCAACTGCCGGCCCTCTCATTTAGCGGTATCCTCGATGGACACTGCAATTGACTGGACGCCCCGACCAAACTGCATCCAGTTGGCAAAGGATTGCAGTACCGTATGGGGGAGAAAGAGATCCATTAGAGAGCTAACAGCATGTAAAGACATCAATAAAAGAGAACGCAGATGGAGGTATGTCCTTGGTTAGCAAAAAGCGAGAGGGAGGATTGTAAATGAAAGCTAAGATTACTCCAAAAAAGCACTGAATTTGGTGCATGTGCGTGCAGTGCAAGTTTATCCACTTTATCGTGAGCTAGTGAGCAACTGGGAAAACCAGTGGAGCACAAATATCCCTATGGAGTCTTCCTGATATCTCTCTATCCGTCTCTGTCCTTGGTTAATACTTCATGAGGAGCCGATGGTTTGCTGCGGTTGTCGCCAAACACGAAGAGTGAGATCGCTTAATATTGTGCTTATAACACTTAAAGTGGTTTTCATTTTTTTTCTTTCATGTGTTTGAGGTGAGACACAGGTGAATAGGTTAAAAATTAACTAATACAGTAGTTATCGACTTACCAAATGATTGATTACGCTGATAGTTAACAAGTTTTCTACATTTTAGGCAAATTAGTCACTATTTAATGAAATATGCGCTGATTTGCATACATTTCTACAAAATCCAAACACTGGATGATTTCAGTTTCAAAATTTTGACATATTAGGGTCTAAACTTTTTACAGAGGGCATTTAAGTATCTTATTTTTTGTCAGTCAGTAAGACTGACAATGCTTAGAACGGACAGAAAATAAAATAGTTTTTTATACCTTTCAAATATATTATTAAAGTATTGTAATTAAAACCCTAACACAAATAAATAAGGTGATATAAAAGAAACACTCAATAGAGTCTTTTGGATGTTTTCTTTCCACTAGTGTTTCTATTTGAACATATTTTAAAACGTCTGTCTTCAGTGTCATATGACCTTTCAGAAAACACTCAAATAAGAAAGATTTAATATTTTCATTAATGTTCACAGTGTTGAAAACAGAAAACACATTCTTGTGGAACCCCCTCTTGTTTCTTTAATGAATTGAAGGTCAGCATTTTTAATGGAAATGTTTTGAAATATTACAAACATCTTTACTGTTACTTTTGATCTATTTAATGCATCCTTGTAGAATAAAAAAAATGCAATTTCTTGCTTATTGCATTTTATTCATAAAAGCCTGCTTTATTTGCCTTGTGCAATTAACATTGTGATTTTACCACCTGTGGAAAGCAGATGGCAAGTTCGTGTACGTTCTCTAGTGATCATGGAAAAAGTAATTAATCTAAATGATGAATAACAACATTATAACCAGACACACATTAATTCACAGATAAATGCACTTTCTACATGTTAAAGAGCCTATTTAGGAGCCTGCAGTGGTGTTAAAGAGTGCTGTACAGCAAATATGGCAGATTGCAGTAGTCTGCTGCATCCACCGCAACAAACGAAGCTGCAAGGCCTGAAAATTACATCCAAACTTATTTGTAACCTGTGGTGTGGTAACCTAATTTACATGATTCCTTTAGTGAACCGGGGACGGAAATGCTGACAGCCTGTGCCAATAAAGGACATTATTCCCCCCAGAAATGTTTTGCTACTCTCAAATTTAGTGGATTAGAGATTTAGTTAAAATTCTACTGATGTTCCTCATTTGCATATTTATATCAATCTGTTACAATAAAAGGAACACCTTTTAATTAAATGCATTATGTGAAAGACAAAGGTTTCCACTGAATAGAATTCGAATACGAGCACCAGCTTCATTTCTAGATGCTTCTGTGCCTCGCAGTCTTTAACCTCACAGACACAGAACAACACGGTTCGTTTGGTGTCAGCGGCACTGTATGCTCTGAATGTACGCTGTATCACAGAGCTGCAGGTGGCCGGTGAGAGGCGAGACGGATGAGGCAGGGGTGTCGTTATGGAGGTTGGCTCCCGCTGTGAGACAAAGGCTAATGAGGTTTGATGCAAACAGGGGTCAGTTTAATGCCCACAGCTGCGGATCGCTCTCTGTCCGTCCTTCAGTAAAGGACACATGCGGCACACATGTACATGTGAAAGCAGAAACACGCGAGTGAAGGTGGGAATGCAAATCTAACACATCTGTGAAGTAAATCTCTTGTGACAGGAAAATCCAGACTAAAGGAAAAGGCGGGGAGATAGAATCGGATGAGATGTGTTATTATATTTCACTGAAAAGCAAATACATATGTATAAGCTGTTTATGCTGGAATGAATGACATTAATTAGTTTACAGCAATACAATAAAACTAAATTATGGAGCACAATAAAATAAAGTGCTTATAGGCATACATTATGTATAGCATATTTGCATAAATTGAATTGAGATCTTACTGAGCTATCTTTGACTCAATTTGGTTTTAGGCTTTTTGATTATAAGCATACAAAAGTGGTCTGACATACTTTGCATACATTGTGATTTTACCACGGTAGGCACTGTGTTTTTCTAGGCATTGTGCAATGCTTTGAGAGACTTGAGACGCCAGCTGCTTTTATAAATTGGGCAAAGGCAATTTTCAGAAGCACAAAATCTTAGATCATAATAACAATTAGTAGTAGTACAGTAGTAGTGTTGTCTAAATATCTTTACGATAATAAAATATATACACTGAAAAAAATATAAATTAAAACTTATTAAAATTATATAAAAATAAACAAAATAAGGAAATATAAACAAAATAAGAAATATATATATATGTTGCAATCAATTTATTTACTTTTTTCATTTATTTATTTCAGTGTACATGCTGAAAACAATTGATGAAATAAATGTCCACTAACATTCCTAGTCATATTGTACACACAGACACAACATTGTCTTCTCAAGGTAACTGAGTGAGTTTCACAGATGTTAAGGTTTGAATCTGTCCTCTTGACTATCGACAATCTCTTTGCCCATCACTATCGTCATCCTGTCACCAGTGACTCTTTATGAATCTCTTCATCTCCACATGCCAGATAAACAAACATCTAAGACATTCAGTGCCCCTCTTCTTCTCTCTTTCACTCTCGCCTTGGGGAAGGACAAAATAAAATCTAAAAATAAGCATGCTTAACAGGCATAAACACCAGTATTGATTTGTCTTTTTCCTTCGACGCCCTCTTTTCTTTTTCTTCAAAGCTGCATCTTGGACACAAATTATTTTACCCAATCTCTTTCCCACAGCGGCGTAACATGTATTTCTGTCTCTCTTGAAACAACATACAATGCTGCGGTGGTAAAACTTAATTCTGTGTCTTTTTATCAAGAGCTGACAATTTTTATTTAAAGCTACAATTACTGTATTTCTTACATAAAAAACAGCCCCTGAAAGGATGAGGGCTTAAGTGTCTGGCCCAGGGGCACAATGACAATGTAATAAGACCAATCTTTATTCACTCCAGTAAAGCCCCCAGAAGTAAAACTCAGACTTGAGACTGCTCGCAGTTTTGCCATGCAAAATAAATGTCATTTGTTCACATAAGTTATTAAAATTGCCATTGCAATTACTTAATCGTTTTTGCAGAGACATGAAGGTGATGGAAGAAGTGGCTTGTTACTGGAACGTTATGAAATTACATGGGACACAACTTGAGGTTAAATATGTTCAGCTCACAGTACTATTTTCCAGTGAGCAAAAAAACTCAAATATGGCACACTTTGACTAGTATATCAGGCTAATTAAATTTTTTTTGACCTTCAATTTTAAACCGAACATAACAGAAACGTATTTGCATTTCTAGATCTTAATTGAGCTTTTTAGGCTGGATTGTTATGTGATTTGGGATTTGTACTCTCAGGAACCAGTGTGGTGGTTGTTTTTCTGGTCTTTATTCTGCTCTACCATCTAGTGGAGTGTCACGGCAGAGCACACAGCACACATCCCTCTTCAGTCACTACAAAGACCAACGGCAGCAGGACCGAAGAGCTCTCATTTCTCATTACATCAGTTCATCTTACGAAAATAAACCACTTCAGCATATGACTACTAACTCATGACTTACGTCTGAAACTTTCCATCTTTGAAAAAGCATCGTTTGACATGACAAACAGATTTAATGTTAAACTTTTAATATTACATACATAGTAAAACAATAAGTGTTTTTTTTTTTTTTTTTTTGTATATGGCATTACAAAATAACGAGTTTTCACAAACTCATAACCTTAGCATTATGCCAATTTGATAGATAGATAGATAGATAGATAGATAGATAGATAGATAGATAGATAGATAGATAGATACATAAATAGAAAGACAGATAATTACTGAAATATTGTATTAATAGTATTTGTGTCATTAATAGACAAACACACTATGCATCACATTGCAGTTTATCAAAGCAGTTTATTAATGTTAAAACTGTGTAATCCAAATAGATAAAAACATTTATATGTAATTAAATTATTATTAAACCAATTAATATTAATACTAATCCAAACAAATTCAATCAAATACATTTATTTATTTATTGTGTCATATTTTACAAATACAGTGTGGATCACATTAATTTTCTCTGTGTTAAAATTGTGTGATCCAAATGGATAAAAAAATGTCTAATTGAATTATTAAACCAATTATTATTAATTATAAAAACAAATATATTATGTAAGTTAAAAAGTAAACTAAATACATTAAGTTTGTTAAATAAATCTATTTATTTCACCACATAATATTAAGACATCTTACACAAGAAGTCTAAATTAACTTCCACTGTCACCCACCAGAGGGCAATATAAGAACCAGAATAAGAATTAATATGATTTTGTTCCAGAAATCAAGAAAAAAATCTCTTATTCTCCCTTCTCTAAGTCTCTGTAAACCAGTGGTTCTCAATCTGCATGTCACAACCATAGACTAGATTACATGACAGCAACAAATTCCAATGGTGTATCTAAATAATAAAATAGAAATATAGGTATGAATACTTTCTAGACCCACTTTGTACAGTGTATATACTGTACATAGTGGGTCTAGAAAGTATTCAGACCCCCTTACATTGTTCACTCTTTATTATTTTGGAGCCTTTTGCTAAAATCATTTAGGTTCTTTTTTTTTCCCTCATTATTGTACACACAGCACCCCATATTGACAGAAAAACACAGAATTGTTGCGATTTTTGTAATGTAAAAATTTTTCTTTTTAAAGAAAAAAATGAAATATCACATGGTCCTAAGTATTGCTGCAATACTCATATATTTATCATATATTTGCTGTCCATTTCTTCTGATCATTCTTGAGATGGTTCTACACCTTCATTGTGTCTGATTATACTGATTGGACTTGATTAGGAAAGGCACACACCTGTCTATATAAGACCTTACCGCTCACGATGCATGTCAGAGCAAATGAGAATCATGAGGTCAAAGGAACTGCCTAAAGACCTCAGAGACAGAAATGTGGCAAGGCACAGATTTGGCCAAGGTTACAAAAAACATTCTGCTGCACTTAAGGTTCCTAGGAGCACAGTGGCCTCCATAATCCTTAAATGGAAGACATTTGTGATGACCAGAACCCTTCCTAGAGCTGAGCTATCTGGGGAGAAGAGTCTTGGTGAGAGAGGTACAGAAGAACCCAAAGATCACTGTGGCTGAGCTCCAGAGATGCAGACGGGAGATGGGAGAAAGTTGTAGAGAGTCAACCATCGCTGCAGCCCTCCACTAGATGTAGGAGTTAAGATATGTAGGACAATGGATGTTTCCACATCTATCAGCTGGGACTCTAAGCTTCATAACCAAAGTTCATTGTAAGGGGTATTACTATGCTTTCCAGTTTGGGTGGGATGGTGGGGAAGGGTTATGTATGTATTTTTTTTTTCTATTTTTTTTTTTTCTTTCTTGTCACTTTGTTCTATATGGTACACCCATGCACAGCTGTATTAACAGTACAGTACATCATATACAGTAAGTAGATAAATGATCAATAACTCTGAGATAAATATTTGTAGCTGGAATGTAAGAGGTCTAAATAATTTGGTAAAACTTAAGCAAGTATTACGCCCACTGAAACAGATGAAATCACACACCATCTTTCTACAAGAAACACGTTTATTAAAAGAAGATATTAGTAGAGTCACTAAGAGATGGCCAGGACAAGTTTTCAGTACATCTAATCCTCTCGAACAAGAGGAGTCATGATTCTTATACATAAGTCGATTTAGTTTCAGCTAAAACAGCAATATATAGAACCGTTAGGAAGATACATAATTATCAGTGGTACAATTTGATGTCATATTAATTTTAATAAGCATATAAGCTCCTAAAGTAGATGACCTTTCCTTTTTTCAGAATTCTTTTTCACTATATCAGTATATCCCGGAAATGTTATAATTGGAGGCGATTTTAATTGTGTATTAAACCCTAAAGATCTTGAAGTATATGTCTGATTTAAATTTAATTGAAACTTTGAGATATCTCAATCCAAGCAAGAAAGAATATTCATGATTTTCAAACACATAAAACATCTTCAAGAATATATATATTTTTTTAATTTCCAGTGGTTTAGTGCAGAGAGTAGGTAAAAGTTGGTATGATACAGTAATAGGCTGGAGTTTTCTCAAGTATGTGCTGAATCAGAGAACATGGCCGCAATTTCAGTCTGCTTGTAGTCTCCTGTTGTCTGATCGAGGCCTCTCTTTCATTTACAATCCAAATAGACAAATCTTTTACTCTCCCATCCTAGATTTCGATTTCAAGCAAGTTGCCTAATTGATAATGATTTTGTAAAATTCCTGGATGGTAAAATAGACCAATATTTTTTAGTGAATACAAATCAAACGAGTGCTTCAGTTAAATGGGAGGCCTTCAAGGCATATATTAGAGAGGAGATAATAAGTTATACAAAATACAGATCCAAAACCTATCGGGCACAATTAGATCAAAAGGGTGCTTCTACTAAATACTGAGTTTTTCAGTAAATATTTTAGTTTTTCTTTTTTAATAAATCTGCAAAAATATCAACAATTATGTGTTTTTCTGTCAGTATGGGGTGCTGTGTGTACATTAATGAGGAAAAAAAAAATGTTTAAATGATTTTAGCAAATGGCTGCAATACAACAAAGAGTGAAACATGGGGTCTGAATACTTTCCGTACTCAATGTACAGTATATAGAAATATAGATAGCCTATAGATATACATATTTTTTTGTTCTTCACAGTGAAAGATAGAAAACATACTTTTTAAAGATGTTAAAGATTGTAGAGTGCAGCCAATTAAGCTCGTCAGTAATTTGGTGCAAATTCATCTGTCACGAGTCAAATTAGGCAGACGGCAGCACAGACAGGCTGCATGACGTGTCGTAAATACGCTTCACTTGCTGCAGGGATAAACATGGCTTGTGCCACAATGTGTTTTGCGCTGTGAATTATTGACTGCTTAGAACACAAAAACAGATATTTTATTTACTTTTGTGTGACAAACAAATCTGGTACTTGATGTCCAGTATAAAAAATCAGTGTCCTGAAGCAAAACCAGTTGACAGCCACTGGCCTGAACCACCTCCTACCACCCAACATGAAAACAAATGACTGAGCTTGAGGGAACCTTTCTGTCTTTTTCCATCTGTGTCCCCGTCTAGCCCTTCCTCTTAGTGGTCCTCCTTCTCTTACTGTTTCTCTCTGACTGTCACTGTGAGTTAGCATCTTCATCTTCATCTGCCTCTTACTGTGTTTCATACTGTCTCACTCTGTTTATGTCTCTATTCATAATCCATGTCTCTGTTAAAGCGGTTTGTGTTATATCTATGGTTATGCCACATGAAACTGTAATTTAGCTGTAATATCAAGGAGCTGCCATTCATGTTTATGTGTGCGACTATGTAGTCTAAGGGTGTTTGTGATTTTTTTTCTGTTTAATTGACCTAAATCTGACAAAAGCTTCAGCTGGGGAAATCTATTATGTTCTTGTTTGGAAAAATAAATATGTGATTTATTGACTATGTTTTATGTTTATTTCATGTTTTCTTAAAGAGGTATTCTTTTAAATAAATAAATAAACAACACAAGAAAAGAACAATTAAATTAAATCATAAATCTATATAAAAACAAGTAACCAGATACCAGCATCTTACTGAGGTTGAGTTTAAAAAATATAACAATTGATGTTCAAATGTCTGTGGCTTATCCCCAGTCATACTGCTTATTGTGTATTATATAATACAATGTTAATGAAAATGAAACCATATATACATTTGAATTTATTATTAAATGCAATTTATTCCTATAGCTTCTCCAGTCTTTAGTGTTACATGATACTTTTCCATTATTAAAGTTGAAACTAGTTGATTAATATTTTTGTGGAAACCATCTTGAATAGAAACATATGGATATATACATTTTATTAATATTATTATAGTTCATACTCTCTTGTCATGTGTGTCTTCATTGTAGAGCTGATGTGTGTAATGGTTTTGATGTTAAAAAACGTTCTCCGCACTCAGCTGAATGTTTTGAGACAGCTACAAGTCAGCCATTCGTAGGTTAATGTCCCTGAAGCATGTAAACACTGTCATTTTCAAAACATTGTTATGTTTCCTTAAGCGGCCCAACAGAATAACTCTATGACAGATGAATGGAAACCTGTACAAACACAATCATTATTCTTTAGCTTATCGGTTTGATGAAGCTGAATAACACACTGCAGCTCCAAACTCATTGAGGACAACGTGAGCCACACAACACAAAGTCGCCTGAAGATGGAAGAATGTCCTATTAGCCTGATAAAAGACTGCAGTGATTGAATGCAGTGCTACAAATCAAAATCATACAGAGTCTCCCAGGACACATGCCATTAGTAGCCTTAAAGCTGTGACTGATTAAACAAGGGTGGAGGAAGAAAAGGTATTCACGCGGGTGACAAAGACATAATGCTAAAAATGAAAAAGACTGACCCTGATCTACTATGCAGTACCTTTTTATCTCCGTTGTTCAAAATTCCTTGACTAAAGCTAGTGGTTTGTCTTACCCTGCTGCCCTCCGCAGGGAGATCACACGAGAGGACAGATCAAGGGCTTCATTTACAATAGCAGTGGTGCCAAGGAAAATGGGTAGATAACTTACCTGTGAGGCCCGAGGAGAGCAGAGGAGTGGAGGAGTCCCACATCAGCATTGTCCAGGTCCAGAGAGGTGTTGAAAAGGATGTCAAGGAGGAGGACATTAACAGGGTGGAAAAAAACAGAGAAAAATGTAAGTTACAATACTATACTAATGCTCACTAATACTTTAAAATGTATTCAAGCGCTCAAGTTACAATGTAGCCTTGTTAAATAACTGTCTATATGTTTCAACCTTTTAATTATATATTTCATGTGTGATATTAAGTGTTAATATACATACAGATTTAAAGGGGTAGTTCACCCAAAAATGTAAATTCTATCATTAATTATTCGCCCTCATGTCGTTCCAAATCCATAAGAACTTTGCTCATCTTTGGAACACGCATTAATGAAATCATGCTTCTTGAAGAACAATGCTAGTGACACAAGGACATGGTTAAAATAGAGAGTCAGTCGAGTCATCTTCTATCCACTGATGAAAACCTTTGTTTTTTCCACACACGTTGAAATTTATGTTGAAGTCCTCCATTTTAACTAGTGGTTAAGCATTTTTAAGTCACAGGGTTGCGCCAAACTGTCAGCAACAACGATTGATATAATTACTAACAGTCAAGATGATTTGTAGTACCCCGATGAGCATGTGTTATTAGTTTTACCGGTTGTTATCTGGGCCTGTCAGGATTTATTCTGCCATAACAACCTGCTGGCTGTATATTATCCCTTACATATATATTCAGTGCCCTCCACTGATATTGGCACTCTTGGTAAATCTGAGCAAAGGTGACTGTGAAAATAAATCTACATTGTTTATCCTTTTGATCTTTCATTCAAAAAATTCACAAAATTGTAACCCATCATTAAAGTAAATCATTTGAAATGGGGAGAAAATCTCTTTGTGAAATAAAGTAAAATATCTCTGAAGTATATTCCCATTCACAATTTTGAGCACTCCAGGGTGATTATGGACAGGAAAATATATCATCAACACAATGAGAAAAAACAAATAATATATGTGCAGCAAAAGATGATGAGTTTCACAAATTAGTGAAGTGGTTTTAAGAAAAGAGCTAGCAGTGAAAATCACCATTTCCACCATCAGAGAAACAATTAAGAATTTCTAATCAACACACAAAGTTAGGAAAATGCCTGGAAGAGGACGTGTGTCTCTGTCATCCTAATACATGGCAAAGAGTACAGTTTGAGTGGTTAAAGACTCTTTAAGGACCACAGCTGGAGAAGTGCATAAAAGTCTCTGGGGTCAGAAAACCTTTAAAAAAAAAAAGTCAAACAGCCCCTACATCATCACATGTTGTTCAGGAGGGTTTATTAACTTCAGATTGTTTAGTTGCCAGACAGGACGAGAACTATCAATAGGACTGGCTTCTGTGATCAGATGAAACAAAAAAATTTTTTAGCAGCAATCGCTCAAGATAGGTTTGGTGAACACAGGGAAAAAAAGTACCCCATACAGTATGTAAAAAGAAGTATACTGCTGTATTTTTTTAAATGTGGGTCTACATTTCAGCTGGAGGTCCTGGACATCTTGTTTGGACACGTGGCATCGTGGACTCTGTTAGACATCTTATAATGGGCCATGGTTGGGTCTTCTACTGGGACAATAATCCAAAACACAAATTGGTCACTGAGCACAAAATTAAGCTTTTGCCATGGCTGTCCCAGTCCTCTGACCTGAACCCTGCAGAAAATGACTGAACTAAAGAGGAGCTGGTATTCTGAAGGATCTGGAGAGATTCTGGATGAAGGAATGGTCTCTTATCAGGTGTTCTCTTAACCCTTCAGGCATCACAGGAGAAGACTCAGAGCTGTTATCTTTGGAAAAGGACGTTGCAATAATTGTGGCCAGCATGTATTGGAGAAAAACATTTATTTCATCATAAGTTTTTCTTCCCATTTTCAATTGTTTTCAATTGTTTAAGATCAAAAGGAAAAACAATGTAGATTTATTTTCACAGCCACCTTTGCCCAGATTTACCAAGGGTGCCAATATTAGTGGAGGGCACTGTAGCATACTAAAATGTGCACAAAGAAAACTAAGATAACAAAAAATAAATGAACAAAACTTAAATAATGAACAAAGGTCTAACAGGTTTGAACATGATAGTAGACCTGTCTTTCCGTTCAGCTTGTTTGTTGTCATGGTCGCACATTAATTCCTCCTCCCCTTTTGTCTGATTATCAGGTGTACTTAAGTAGCTGTTTGTGTCTCACTGTGGATGTACCTTGTGTTTACCCCTTTGTAAGCCCTTCGTGTTCCCTGTGTTTTCCCCATTTCTGGATTATCGTTCTCGACCTTGCCTGTTCCCTGTTCCCAGACTCTCGCTCTTGCCTTTCCCTTTGGATACCCTTGGATTATTCTTGTGTCCCTGCCTTCGATGCTCATGTTTGCTGTTGTCGACCCTGCCTGATTCTACCCTGTATTTGTTAAAAAATAAGTAGTTTGCATATGGATCCGCACGCCTCCTGTCTCCATCGTTACAAGACCATTATAGCAGGGGGATTATTTAGCTAAATAATCTCCTCTATCAGGCCTTGAACCTTAGCTGGGTCTCACTGCAGGATGACACAGAAGCAGCGAGGTCAGATCAGCGAGTAAAAGTATTCAGGATGTCAGAACAACAGCACAACTCTGCACTGAAAGATTGTTAAACATTACAGACGTCTAGAAAAAGTCATTTAGTGGCCACTCACATCCTCGACGCAAAGACTGATCTACGGCCTTAAAGGGCCGTCTGTATTTTCTCCACACACTCACAGGAGGTAATCACGCTTGAAGAGGGTACGTATATGCTCGCATAGTCCCTACTTAATTTTCTTTGAGCGATAACAGAAACAATGATTGAACACACACTCACTCACTAAAATCAATAGAGAGGTGAGAGACAGACACACCTTCTAAATCCCTCGTTCAGCTTTGATTTGCACCCTCATCCTCCTCTCCATCTGTCAGCTCACCTCCAAACGCTAATATGGTCATTGACACCCACGAGGTCTCTGTGCTGCCGCTAGCTTAGCGCATTCACACTCATTTGTTCTGACGTTCCCTCTGATCAGCTGCTTCTTGGTCTGTAAGGCCGGCTGGAAATGATCACACACGGCAGCGTATGATCAAAGCCCTGCTGGTTTGATATTGTCATGTATAATAAACATGATCCGTCTCAGGAGGTCGGCCTCTTGTTCTACAGCTCCTACATTCTTTGCTGTGATGTATTAAGAAGTACTACATTGTACTCCTGCTATTCTGTGAAGTGCTCTTTGTTCTGCGGTTGGGTTTAAAAAGTCAGTTTATAAAGGGACAAACTCAGAATTTGGATCTTTTTTTTTTTGTTTAGAATTTGAACTGCATTTAACTTTCTGCTATTTCCACTCAACTTCAGCTTACATGTCTTACAGATGAATTTGAGCTGAGCTGGAATAATTTTTTTTTTTTTTAATATGGAATAAATTCATACTAAATTTAACTTTATTCCATTACACTAAAATATATGATTTACTATTTCATGTATTATTTAATTAACATCACAGTTTTAATGAAAGGAACACAACAGTTTTTTTTGAGCAAACACGCTAATTTTCCATTTGCTCATTTTGAGTTGTACTGCTTTTGAAGCCATTCAGCCGATTTCTAGGTCTGGCAGTAGCACTTTTAGCTGTTTCTGAGCATTTGAGCGTGATGCTAACGGTCTAACCAGATTCAATTATCTATGCTAAGCTAAGCTAAAAGTGCTAACGCCAGACCCGGAGATCGGCTGAATGGATTAAACGGTAAAACTCAAGTGTTTAACTCCAAGGGAGTTGAAAAAATTTGCCCATTTAAAAAAATAAATAAATAAAAAAATGTTCCTTTAAAATTATATTCTATTTCATTACTGTAAACACTAGCATTCAAATGTTTGGGGTGAGTAAGATATTAATTATTTATTTATTTATGAACTTTTTTTTTTTTAATGACATTGGTACCATTTTTTAAACAGATAAATACTTCTTGAAATTCAATTTTAACATTGAAGGAAAAATATCAAATTTAAAGCTGTAATAATATTTCACAATATTAGTGTTTTTACTGTATTTCCCATTAAATAAGTGCAGCCATGTTGAGTGTAAGATACAAACACTTGAGGAACGGGGGAAAAAGGAGTGTGAAATGTGAAATCTGCTGCCATTGACGTCAGAGCTCAGGATAGTCACTAGTGCCAGTTTTGAAACCATCAATCGATCATTGTCATGATTTTTTTATATGTCTCAATGATTGCCTCAAAGTTGTTGATTTTATATTGTGTCTTTCCTGCCGCTCCTGTCAGCACCTAAGCACTTGCCACAGAGATAAATGAGAATGCTAATGGATAGCTCTCTATTCTCCCATCAGCACACCTAGACATTATAATTGAAGTGAGTCAGACAGACAGACGTGACGCATAAAATGACTGACAGATTCAAACAGCTGATCCACAATATAAGTGCTTGGAGACATGTGAGTATGTTGGAGGCGCAGCGTCCAGTACGGGTCTCTCAGTCTCGCTTTGTTAGAGCAGAATCCCACGAGACCCTCAGAAGTCAGGCAGCGGGGATTTAGCCATTCCTCTGAAGGCAGGAGACTGCTAAACTGCTTTCTAGCGCATAAGAAAGTGAAAGCTCTCACGGGAGGAGAGGCCTGCCAACCAGGCTGTGCTTGTGTGCCAGGGGGGAAGGGAAGAAGAGAAAGGCAGAAGGAGGTAGAAAGAAACAGAGAGAACAAGGTATTAGTGAGAATTTGAAGAAAATGTACATTTAAGAAGCGTTCCATCTGCTCTGGCGTATGTGATGATGGATGAGCCAACTTACTGGCAGAGCATTAAGCTAAACTTTACTGATGAAGTATTCTTTTTTTTTTCTTTTTTTTTAACATTTCACATTAAAATTTGGTTCTACAGTATTTGAAGCACCACCTGAGTGTTTTGATTCACTGCATTTCTATATTTAATCAAACACAATGGCTAATCAATGAGTAAACTGATCAAAGTTTGGCTGGTGCACACCTGCTGGCAGACACCTGCAAAAAGCATGTTTCTCTGTTGATAGCTATTCAAAAGTGGCTGTGTAATGATGAAATACTATACAATATACGTCTTGGCAAGCAACATATAGAAGATCTGTACCAGGATATGATTCATTCTTCAAATTCATTCAAGTTCTAAAGTTCTATGAGTTGTTGATGCCAAAGTCCTCCAAATAATGAAATAAACAAAAAAATTCAGATTTACATCATTCTCAGTAAAAGTGATGGTCTCATACTCTGTCTGTTCGTGCTATGGTTAATGTTCAATGGGCTTAAAATATTGTTTCATGTCAAACCTCCAATTCTCAGCAAGAGGCTATATAAAAATAAAAAGATTTCCTCTTACATTATACCTAGAAAACTTTTTATGACTACTACAACCTCTTTAAAAGTTGAGTCTGAAGCACTACTAGTTTTCTGTCAGCACTTCTGAGACATAGAAAGCTTTCATTAGTGAGAATGGACTTTCTGGAGGAAGTACAATACAGCTACATTACAGTAAGAGCTTCTCATCTGCTGACAATATATACATACATAAAAAAGGGTCAGTTTTGGATTCATACTAAACACATGTCATCTCATCACGTGGTGTGTTAATAGAAAAGGGAAGACATCACATGCAAGAAGGTTCTCTCCGATGAAAAAAATATATTTTTATGTTTTAAATCATGAGATGAATAAATGTGCTCTCACACATGTTCTGTCTCGTCTCTCTCTCTCTCACACACACACACACACAGAGAAAGTAGCAAACATTGACTAGATTGTTACAGATCAGATCTGTCTATCGTAAAGCACCAGTTCACTTCTGTAGACACTAAGTAGCTTTGAAGTCCTACTTAGAAGGTGTATAATAGATTGTAGATACCACTAGGGATAATGCATGGCTAGATATGCAATAAAGAATTTTAATCCATGATGTGAAGGCCAAAAACCACCCAACACAAAGTCATACCTGCCAGCCAATCTGAAATGAGTATTCAGACGAACCAACATAAAATAGCTTAGATCTTGGAAATTGGATATTCAACAGTACATTTATAAAACCATCATTTTCAAAAAGAAAGAAAAGAAAATAGATGAAGTATACAAACCCATTATTAAATGTCAAATTACAGTATGTTCACTTTTTACATTATCTTTATTCCATTTGAAATACCCAAGATGATTATTGCAAAAAACCATAAAACTTTTTAATACCAAAAAGTCAATAATTAACATTATTTATATTAACTTATACATGGCAGATACTAAAATTGTATATTATTTAAACTAAATAATATATATTAACAGAAAATAAAATACATTAAAACTGACAAGTGAATATGTATTAAAACATAATGTACTGTATTAAAAATAATTATGTTTGAGATAACATTTAGAATAAACTAGAAAAACATGTGATACAATTTATGCATTATGTATTTCTGCTCATTAAGGAAAAAGCAAAAAAAAAAAAAAAATGAACAGGGCCACTGCTGGCCAAATGGGTGCCCTAAGCAGAATAGTATTGTTATTCCCCCTCCCTCAAAAAAAAAAAAAAAACACCCACGTACTAGCCTATATGGGGTCAAAATAGAACTTTCATAAAATATAGACGTAATTTAATTAATTGTAATTACATTGTATTATTTATAAATTACAATTGTAGCCCTAGACAGAAACTAATTTTTTTTATTAATACAGTGTGATTCATTTTATGGTCTCAAGCATTCAGAAATTATACAAAATAAAATTTCCACTATTGTTATAACGCATTTCTATTATAAAAATGTGGCCAAATAAAAAAAGAATAATAAATTAATTGGATATTTGAATTAAATCTTTGGTCAACATTAAGGAAAGATTGGATCGTCCTGTAAATGAAGCTACAGCAATTATCAGGTCTTCGGTGCCCTTTGCAGGCATTGTATTACATTATGTATTTTTACAGTGTATACACCTACAATAAAACACATTGGTCTACTAACTTCAGTCAAAAATGTTTCACAGGATTAGAAACGTATTACATGGAATTGAAGTACCGGCTTCATCTTGTTTTCTTTTCCTCTGTGCCAGGTTGCACTGATGTCATTTCCCTGATATAGCCAATTATGATTTTTTGTATTCAGCCGCAAACATAGGAGAGCGAGAGACGTTTATCATAAAATAATTGTATTTAATATATAATTAGCCTATATTTAGCCTATATATAATATGTATGTCTACGTACATTTTTAATAATATTATAAAACAAAAGTTGGTTTTTTTTGGAGCCCTATGCAGACTGCGTACTCTGCGTATAGGAAGCAGCAACCATAATTTGTTTCACTTCAAGGCTTACAATGAGCATTACTTCTCAGGCTCAATTAATAATGAATTTGGTAGGTCAAAGCTCTATGGATCTATATTTTTAGACAAGGATTGATCCTATCAATACGACACCATTACTGAAAGCATCGTACCTCAAGATCAATCCTCCCACCTTTAGTGTGTAAAGCAGGCACAAACTAACCTCACACACATAAAAGCTTGATGAAAGCATGAGAACTTGAAGTGTGTCGAGCTTGTCTTTTTAATCTGCTCTTTTCTGAACACAGTTTCCATCGGCCGGTGTACAGGAAAGAGGATCAGAGTCTGTGTCTAAATCACTCCGCTTCAGTACAAAGCCACTCTGATTCAAACCTTTGATTCAGATTCACAAGTCACGAGTTCTGCTGGGTCAGAGGACAAAATGAAAGATGATTTGATAAAGGAGCAGTGCGTGGATGAGACTCACTGACTGATCATTATCCATTCACAATGCCTTTTTCTTCGGAGACAATGACAGCAGAAATTAAAAAGAGCAGGGTGTGAAATAGCTGCATTATTGATGTGTCAAGCGTTTGTTATTGTGCCACCTCCAGACAGAGTCGTTACAGCCGTTACCACCCTGTCAAAATAACCATCCACACAAGACACACACACACACACAAACAGTGACCTCTTTTAATCAGTGAAAACCCTACACTTTCTTCTACTTTGGTTTCATTTGTGGGTTCATTTCTCATATTTCAACATACTTACAAACTGCTCAAACATATAATTAGCATGTTTGCATATGTTCCCGAACAAATAATAGTGTGTTTGCAGACACACAAAGCAATTGCACAGAGCATCTGCCATGCCCCATTAATCATGTCGCGTGTGAATGCAATATCCTGTTCTGCTGTCACTAGATGGCATAGCTTGGGAATTTTTTCCCCCTCGCAGCCACAGCTTGTGGTTTGGTGAAATGCATTCTGTTCAGCACACTCTCACACATTGGATACACAGATCTAACACAAACATTATACGATATTCATATAAATATGCACTTTAAATGTGCTTACATATCTTAAGAAGCTATTTTGCAATTCACTATTTATTTTATTTATTTATTTATTTATTTTTTGGGGGGGGTGGGGGGTGACCTCAGGTTGATTGATTTTATTATTATAAAACCAAACTAATACATTATACACCAACAGAGCTAAATGTAAGTGTTAGATCTGGCAACAACAGCTCAACAATTTTAAAATATTTATATTTAAATAGCTAATTAAAACACTGGGATGCATTAAATTTATCAAATGCTAAAACAAAGACTTTATTAAAAACTAATTATTATTTCAGATAAATGCTGCTCTTTTGAGATCATTTTCATCAGCAGTTTTCAACACCTGCTGAAACAACTGTTTCCAACATTGACGCTAATCAGAAATGTTTCTTGAGCAGCAAATCTTCATATTATAATGATTTCTGAAGGATCATGTGACGCTGGAGACTGGAGTAATGATGCTGGAAATTCAGCTTTGCATCTGTTATTATATTATAATAAAATTTCACAATGTGGCAATTTTTACTCTATTTCTGATCAAATTAACGGTGAGTATAAGAGACTTTTTTTTTTTTTTTTAAACACTGTACAATCTCCTAAACAGTCAGGTTCTTGTGTTTGTTTTTGTGCTCTTTCTTTTTTATTTTCTAACTTAACGTTGCCCAAGCAGCATAACCAAACCACTGACCAGTGGCATTACGCAATAAGTGGATAATAGCTTTGTAGGCAGCCAAATAACATCACACAAAAAAACACTTTTTAAAACAGGTTGTTCAAGAAAAAAAATGTAGGAAAATTGCTGTTGTCATTCCCCTGATGTTGGTAATCATCGTGAGTCACTCTGAGATGAGCATGTTAACATCTGTTGAGCTGTTGCTGGTGCACAATGACGGTTTGAAGAATTGTGAACAGCAGGAGCCTCGTTATTCATGTCAAATCAGATGTGTTCAGTTTCTGAAGAGAAACTTGACAGATGTGGACAAAATGATGCTGTATGGCTATATAACGGTTCTACAAAAATGTCTACTCTTTTGAAAAAGTAATATACTGTATGAGGGTGAATAAAAAATGAGAATGTTTTGATTTTAGCACAAACTTTCCCTCTAAAGCAACATTTTTTTTTATTATTCCCGAGCAAACATGGGTGCGTTCAAATGCACACACGCCACCCACACAGAGGAAAGTTAAATACTAGTAGACCCAGAAATGTGTACTAGAAGATTATCTGCTAATATACTGTATGTGACGAGTTGCTTGTGCTCCTCAGCTGGAAGTCACTTTGGATAAAAGCATCTGATAAATGCATAAATCCTGCTATTATGTATAGTTCACACCACAAACATCTCCCATAGAAAGTCTACAGGGCATGATTGAAGTTTAGAAACAACAGTTAAATTTTTGAACTGCCTCCCATTTTCAAGCAATCTTTAAAAACAGATTTAAAATGCTCTGAAAACAACTCAAGGCCTTTCACATCGACTGCACACTAAGACCAGCACAAACAAAAGCGGCGATTAACATTTGCATCACTGTTCACATCGATCAGTACACACACACACGCTCTGAGAAAAGTGTGCAATGACAAAATAATTAGTTCATCCATCCTGTTAAAGACTTCACCTGCATTAAGTACAAATATCACTACAGTTTAGAAAATGTGTTGTCATTAATTAATGCTTATTTAATGCATTATTCTGACCCCCTATTCTGAAGTGTTACCTGTGGAATTATTTCAGGTTGTTCCACTCCTGTCATTCCAAAACAACATGCTTCGGGTGAACGGGCCTTAAGAGTCATTGTAAGTTAAAGCGAAGGCTTTAAAAGTTCCTGGCTTTCACCCAAAGAGCCCTGTTGTGTGAAGAACACAAGTGTGCTGTGCATTATAGATGTGTCTGATTTCACAAGGACAGGAGGTCTCTCTAATTAAGCTGTTTGTTATTCTGGCTTTGCGAGGAGGGGCCGGCTTTGTTCGGTTGACACGCTAAAGACACGCTGGAATTAAGAACAGCTGCTGCAAAACAGAGAGCAGTGAGCCACGAGAGGAAACACACGCACATCAACAGCTGCAGCTAAAACGCACATTTAAATTGAACCTTTAGCTAACCTAGACCCACAGTAGCGAGTGAGCACAATAAACATCCATAACACTGAATTTAAGCGTGTGTTGATTTGACCAACTCTGTGAGTGATGAGGGTAATTGGTTCATTCCAGATGCAAAAATGCCAGTCTTATGATTTGGCTTATATATATATATATATATATCACAACAGGTCAGAGCCACTGAAAGATGGCAGTAAGTTCACACGCACCATATTGTTGTCTAGCTGGGAACAAAACACCTCGCACTCCGTGTCCAATCTGTTCACAGCCTGTTAGGAGATATTCCCAGAACAAATACAGACATACTGTACATACAGTGTCCTCCTGAGTGCCATCTCACGAACGCATTGTATAAAATGGTATAACAACCTTTTTTATGCATTTGATTCATGTAATTCATAGTATATGCCATTTCTATTCTAATACCAGCTTTACTTATTTCATTTTATGTAGTTGTATTAAAGCAGCCATCAGAATAAGAGTCCAAACAGCTGAGAAAAACATCACAATAATCCACAAGTGATCAATGTGGCTCCAGTCCATCAATTAATAGTCTTGTCAATGAAAAAGCTGCATGCTTGTAAAACACAAATCCATCATTCACAGCATTTTAATGTTAAGTTGTCACTTTAGGGCCAAAATGTAAGCCCATAATTACTAAAAACGCTCCTCCAGTGAAGAATCCCATTACCTGTAGTCCTCCAGCATTATATTTGTGTAGAACTGTTTTGCATGGTGTTTAATGCGCATATTTCTCTCCTTATTCAGATGAGGTAACATTTTTGTACGCAGCATTATAAAAAGAGAACTTGTGTTTTAGCTGTAAGCAGTGGTTTGAAGTTGAAACCGTCTTAATTCTGAACGCATTAGTTACTGGCAGAAGAAAAAAGTCATACAGATTTGTACTGAGGGTGAGTAAATGATGTCAGCATTTTCATTTTTGTGTGAACTATCCCTTTTAACGATATGTTTGATGACTGACATTTAATACACAAGAGGATTTCGACTCAATCATCAAACACAGGACTGCTGTTGGGCTACTTGACTTCCCAGCATGCACTGTCCATGTGTGTCTAGAATATTTATATCTACAAACTCCTCAGTCCGTTTAGATCATTGCGATTGGTGTATGTCAGGGATCTGGTCGTGTCAAGGCCCTTGAGCATTTGCCAGCATTGCAAATAAGATGATCCACCCTGGAAAAAATTCAGCATTCAGAAGTTGAGAAATAATCCTCCAGGACTTTTACTAAATAAATCTGCAGATAAAAATTAAATCCAAATAAACATTGGAACACTTGGGAAAAACTATGGGAAATCCGAAGTCAACGTGTTAATTTCAATGTATTGTTTCAACAAGTTTTATGGCAACAATTAGGCTTTCAGGCAGATTGATTGTTTTTTCCAGTGTTCACGCTTGAAGTATAACTTGTCCTTCTGAACTGATCATCACATCATTAAACGAAGAGGTCTGATGTATTGTGTGCTGAGCTGCTCCATCATAAAAACCTGAGAGTGATTCTGTCTAAGTGAGCTTCACAGTGATTCAGGGAAAATCATCAAGGTATTTTTAGTTTCCCCTTTTTCAGAGAGTCATAGCAGAGAGCATGAAAGAGCAGTAACTAATGGCTAGAGATGAATAATCTGGAATATTCACTCTGGCAGGTTACTGCATATAATAACATGCAATACAAACCCTGAGAAAATAGTTTATTGTATTATTCACGCTCTAGTGTTTTACAAATACAGATACATACACCTACGAACAGTGTTTTGCCTCTAATTAGCTCTCTTTTACACACACACTCAAATAACACTGACCGCACTAAAAACATTTTGCCAGCCACTGTTTTACATGTCATTTTTAAAGTACTGTTATTTTGTCTGTGTGTACGGCAGATGAGTAATGTCATATTGTACCTTACATTTTCACTGAAGCTGCCTGATTCTATATATAAAAAAAAGATGATGTTTTTTAATATTTTTTCATATTGGAAGCTCAGCAGGGGTCACAGGAAAAAATACAGTACCAGCTCCTAATGGCACAGTGAGTGGAAAAATGTCCCTGTAGTGAATTACTTGTACAAAACCTTCACAGACTCACAGATGAATAAGAGATTTTTTTTTTTAAATTGGGCTTTGGTTCTATGATTTTAATACACTTGCATCTCAGAAAGCTTAGTGCTTTTTTTTCCAGCTCTATGAGCTATGGATTTTATACATGTGTCCAAATGTAGGTTTGCTTGTGATATGCAATATCAATTTTATGAGATTAAAGTAATTTCAGAAAGAAAACATGTTTTCATTCTGCTTTTGTTTTTTCAGAATTTTGTATTAAAGTACCTTTTAACTACAATGTAAACTTTGTGAACTTGTTGTTTTATTAATATTATTATTATAAGCCTTCTGCTACATGTTCTAAAATTAAAGTGCCCTGGATTTACTGAATGTTTGTTTTAGAAACTTTCATGAGCGTGTACAACAAGTTTCTCTATTCTCCTGATGTAAAGCTGCGACTTTCACTTACTAGATCTGGAAATCTAAATATAATATAAATATAAAAACTGCTATTTTAACGGTTCAGTGCATTTCATGCTGTTGATAACAAAGAGTGGGTTTTGTTTATAAAAGTAATTACAATTTATACCATAAAGGAACACTAATTATAGCCAGCACAGACTTCTTTTTCTGCTTTAAGGTCGCTATGCTAGGGTCAGAGACAAGGCCACATTAGTTGTCATAATCTTTACTGTTATAAACCTTGTACCCCAAAGCTCTCCAGTCAGTGCCTACAACATCTGAGTCATGACCGTTCACCCATGCCATCTAAAAACCTGCAAAGATATCATCTTTTGTTCACATCCTCAGGACAAATGTCATTTTCTTTTCAATACATTGACAGTAAAATAGTGTCTGGTAGAACATTCAAAAGTATTTTACATAAACCTGCACCTGTCTACTGAAACTGCAGCAGAAAAGCAGCATGGATTTTGATCACTATAAAAACACAAACTAACACTGTTTCTCAATTTTTTTCTTTATACTTGAAGCTATTGAAAGGAGGGGGACATTTATACTTATTTATTAAATAATGACTTGTTACACAGCTATTGTCATTACATTAACACCTGAGAGTGACAATGAAAATGTCAAGCTCCTAAAAGAACGCAAGTACCATAAATATGACTCATGCACTATATTGAAAGTCTCCGGCTAATAAAATTATGATTGGGCAGTGAGAGGGGGCTGGGTAAATTAATACAAAATTCTATTTCATTGTTACAATTTTCAAAGATAAAGAAACAATGGAATCCCATAAATTTTGTTTCTAGTCGGGCAGTATGTGCTTTTCTGAAAGTCACGCTCTTGCCTGAGGGCTTTAATGACTTTATCGGGTTGTTGGGGTCTTCTGTAGAAGAGCATGTAAAACAAAAAGGCTAATGGATTCTGAAAGACATGGGAGTGAACAGAGTTGCTGTCATTGTAGTGGAGGTTGAGTGTCTGACCTTTGCATGATAACGTTTCAAATTCAAATCATTATGAATGTGTTTCCTCCAAGAGTCTCTTTTTTTTTTACCTTTAATGCCTCTGTTTGGTTCCTGCTGGACACTATTCTGTTTGACTCTCTCCGTTTAGATTTTGGGTGTCTCTATAAAATCAAAACTTTAGTTTTGTGACTTTTAGACCATGTGTGACCGTTTGGAGGTCATCTATATGCTTGTCTACGAATGAAAATAGGAAAAAAAAAAACGATTCACAATTTCACTCTTCCCCTTTTATCACTGACTGCTGAGCTGCATAAAGTGTCTCAGGCTACTATATTTCACTATACTCTTAAAACCTAATGATGATATTAATGAAAGCAATTAACGATAAGGTTCCAGAGCGATTAGGGAAAGCAATAACATGCAAATGACCCAAAATAAACTGTGTGAGAGTCTATGGAGCGGTTCATTTAGCACAGTTGCCAGCTTGGCCCCAACCTGGCTCCTCCACCTTCCATACATAGAACGAACAGGAGCCAGATGCTAAATGCTGGCCAAACTAATGACAAAAAAAAAAACAGTCTATAACATCAACCCCATTTTCTCCAAAAGCTCAGCAACTATTAAGCAACAGGAACTTCCTCTGAGTTATACGACGTGACTAAGCACACTAGAATAGACCAGGGCTGAAAGAAGGAAGAGAGCCAGAATGGGAGGAAATGAAAGAATGACAAAAGAGAGTTACAGTAGATAGCTGGCAAAGAGAGGGAGGAAACACAGGAAAGCCTGAGGGACTGGATAGAGTAAGGAAATATACCTAATAATCCAAAAAATGACACTTTGATTATTATTTTCACGTCATGGTCGATAACTGATTATAATGAAATAATTATATATATATATAATAACAAATAAAAAACTCAGTTGTTTTCGTGAGTGAATTTCCCTTAAAAAAGAACAATTTTCCTAAACCGTTTTTGCAGTGGGTTCAAGTTGTTCGCTGCATTGACCCACAGAAATCTGCTTGGTTTGAAGGGGATTTCTTTTTTAGATCTGCTTCATACACCACAACAGAATGACAACCTTTTTGCCTGCAAACTTTGGCAAAACTTCTTCTAATGTGACCAGCCCCATAACTCCATGACACACAACCTCTTATGGCTAATAGCTTTCATTTCTATGCCACTATACGATAAAATACTTCCATCCGGTTTACAATCTGTTGACCATAAAAAGCTTTTTGTATGAAGGCACCTTCTAAGGAAACTGGATTCAGACCAGCTTCGTAACATCAAGGTTAATAATCTAGAACAAATTAAAGTGCGCTCTGAAGGTAATTGAATATTTAATGATACAATACTATTTTTTTTAACAGACAAGACGTTTCAACACTGGAGTCGGGTATGTTCAGATGCCTTGAGTCTGCTGTATACTGCCTTTGAAGGAAGCATTACGCAGGTTCAGGTCAGTGTTTCTCCAAATATTTGTGCCCTAAATTTTTGGATTAGGCTCAATGAGCAAGCCGTTTGAAAAAAAAGCTCTGAAATGTTCTCAGTGATTTCTTAATAAAGCGTTAAGGACTGAGCGAAATGAAGCCTGCCCTGTTATCTATGGACTTAAACAGCCGCCTCTGAGCAGTAAATAGATCCTCAAGTAAACAAACGGATAAACAAACGAAGGCTTCAAGTAAAACGTCCACAGACACACACACACACACACACTGAGACCATTAAACAGGAGTGATTGTTTTGTGGGGGTGTGTAGGGACAGGTTATTTTCCAGACCCATAAATTGGGTCGATATACGCTTGCATCTCTGTAACCTTCCTGGATGTCACATTTCATCATGTGTATGTGTGTGCAAATTTATTTCTCAATACCGCAGATCAATTCAGCTGAAGCTGCGCATGTCCCCTAATAAATATATACTCCTCCCTTAAATCAAACACCGTACTATATTATACAGGTCTTGGATCAGCAGTTTCAGGATCTTCTCAAATAGAATCTATCTGGGTCAAGTTGTTAATTAAATCTCAAGACAGGTATGAGATCAGCACTTTTGCTCTCTCATTCACTTCTAGTTAGTTTTTATTTGTTCATAAATACAGTAAAATGGTAAAATATTGCTACAATTTAATACAACCATTTCCTACTCCATTTTATTTTTAAAATGTAATTTATTCCTTTGAAGGCAAAGCTGAATTTCCAGCATCATTGCTCCAATCCTCAGTGTCACATAATTCTTCAGAAATCATACTAATTAGAAGATTTGATGCTAAATAGAAATATTTATAACATTCTTTAAACTTCCAATTTTCTAATTAAATTTTTGATAAAAGTATTTTTTTTTTTTTTCAGAAAATTTATTGGCTCAGTTATGAAACTCCTAATTTGCAAAATGTCAAAATAGTGAGAGAGAGAAAAAAATACAAGAAAAAAGAATAAAGAAAGAATAGAAGAATAAAG
>JAUMHG010000035.1:5229197-5241911 GCA_032359395.1 Enteromius anoplus
GTGTAAATGTGGCCTAAGTAATGATAAACGATGGCTTAACGCAGTGTTATGCTTTATGCAATGCTAAAGTTCACTACCTAGAGTGTGCCCGATTTGCTTACAAAAGCACTGTTCACGGTAGTTTTGGTTCAAGCTTTGACTCATAAAACAATATTAGCCACCTTTAAAATGGCATAATAGAGGCACTTTAAAAACATCCTGCATCTATGACTCCGCTGATCTGACCTTGCTTTTGTTGACTTTTTCACAAAGTTTACAAAATTATTCACCAAAAAAAGAAAAGAAAAACTTGACAGACTTTTTATATATTAATATTCAACCGTGAGATAAGCCCTTGAGAAAACTAAGAGAAACACTTCCACCTCAATGCATTATGTACAGCACTTCTTCTCCCTATTAAAATGTGACATTCAAAGCCAAAGGTGTATACAGTACAGTATTTCAGTGACAATGGTCTACAAAAGTAGATTAATAAAAACTGAGGTAAAAGACTGTTTGAATGAATAAATGTATGTATGAATGCCACTGGGACATAACAGCTCCACAAGCAAAACAGTCCACAAATTAAATTTTAGTTATAAAGTCCAATTTTGAGCATGAAAAAGACTAATTGTTCTTAGAATTGCAAGTTTATATCTCACAATTCTGGGAAAATAAGTCAGAATTGTGAGATAAAAACTTTCGCTTTCGGTATATTTGCTTGGCTTTATAGCGCGATATGTGGTTTTTTTGATATATATATATATATATATATATATATATATATATATATGCCGATGCTAAGACAGATTTTGCTTTCCTTGGACATGCCCTAGCAATAACCTTTTTTTTTTTATTTAGTGGCAGAAACTGACTTCTATGTGTCTTTATTTTCAAGCATTTAATAATATTTTTATTGAGGTAAGACACACTTTCAAAAGTTAAAGTCTGTAACTTCAGTGAAACAAGCAATTAAAAAATGCACATCTAACAGATACTAAAGTGAGTGATCTGTTTCAAGTATAAAGACATCTTGGAAACACTTTACAATAAGGTTTTTATCATTTGTTCACATAGCATTAACTAATAGTAACAAACAAAACTTGTCATTTCAAGAATGCATTAGTAAATGCTGAAATTAACATTTACTGAAATTAATAAATGCTACAGAGGTACTGTTCATTCTTAACTAACGTAGTTAACTAATGTTAACTATTGAACCTTATTGTAATGTGTTTTCCAAAATCTTAAACTGTATATCGTGATGAAATTATCAATTGGTAAGGTTTAAAGAGTGCTATTTGGAGAGCAGTACATCTTCAAGACAAAAAAAGACAAAAAAACACATCACTCCGAATGATTCCTAGTGTTTCGCAACATCTCTAACAAACTTCCCTTCACTCCCAGTCCACTTAAATGCGCCGTTGAAGCAGAGCAGCTCTGTTAAGGAGATTTTCATACAGCTCCAACGCAAAGCCAATTACACATCATTATTCAATGCAAAGTCCATATGGCAGTGTTTAAGATTATCAGAATGACTGTAAGAGAACAGAAGAAGAAAGGTGCCAGGGACAAAAAGAGGGAGTGAGAGTGAGGAGGAGGGGGAGGAAGTCATTAATGACACAGTGGAACATCGCAGCCTCCAGCTTTGCTCTCTAATTACATTTGGCTCTTTGTAACATTCTGGAATTACGTGCTGCATTTCCAGCCTCCAAGTAGCTTTTAGAGAGCCCACGGACTAACACTCAGCTTTAACTCGTTCTCATTTATTCTCATTCTCTTTTTCTATCTCCCTTTTATTTTGTGCCATCTACACTCGCCTGCCAACCTCTAGAACAATCGCTAAACCCGTGTCAAGCCTCCACAAATTGCTGCATGTTTTGTGGAGCAGGGTAAAGGGTGGGTTGAAATCTCAGCCCGGGGCACTATGGGTAATGGTTGTTGATGAATCATTTACAACACTTAAATCGTTTGGAGGACAAAATCAGAAAGAAAGAATCTTCACATTTAAGTTGGAGGAAAATTGTATATTTATTTTACTCCTTATTTACATTTTCACATAAATATCTTACACACACTTCTAATGGGAAAAACTGTACCAGAAATGTTATTTAATCCATCAGAAGTAGACAGAAGTGTTTCCTCTTCGACATCAAACATCAGTGACAAAAAAGTGTCATCTGGCACCTTTTGTACAGTGTAACTGTACAGCTTTCTTTAGAAGGATCTAGAACTGTGTCTGTGTTATCACTGACTGCAAAACATGTGTGGAGGGCAATAGAAGAGAAAAATTAAAGAGAGAAAGCTCTTATACCAGATACCCTTCAGAAACATACTCGCAATACTGAAAATTACAGCTTTACACCACAACAACAGTCAGTTATCTACAATTCTGCACTATAACAGTTATTTTGTGTATAGTGTGAAAATGCAGTATAATGTAATAATGACTGAGTTTATTGGAAATGTTCACTTCCCTTTTAAGCCTTAAGTACATTATAGTCTACCTTCTGAGTTGCATGTCAATCTAAAGCTACAATCTAAAAGATGATAGGTTAAAAATGACCATTGATGGGTTATTTGGCAAACCAGCGATGGGTATATATTAGACAAAACACATGCTGGGTTATTCTGGTTTTATACATGAACTGGATTGTTTCTAATATTTTAACCTTGTAAATAATTATTATTACTATATGCTTTAGGACAAGGAAATAATTGTTATTCAATGTAAAGTCTATGATAAATCGCTCAATAGGGAGTAAGATGAGCAGGATCTGTGGGAAGAGCATCGGTATCAGCAGGCTACATGTCAATTTCATTATATTACAATATTATGCTAATAGCATGTATTCAGAGATTAAAAACAGTTTTGCCTTGTGTCATCTCATCTGTCCACAAATTTCAACACATTAAATGAGTTACGCGACCACAGGCCCTGGTTGTGCCATCTGTGTGGCAGCAGTTAAAACATTAATGTGGTGGTGTGTTGTTTGTTTAAATGTAGATGTGGTGTATGCTGAGTTTGTAAAAGGCTGTCATTCCAAGCTAAATTTAGATGTGTTTTTTTTTTCCCTTTTGTTTTTACTGTTATCATTTGATAGGAAAACAACGTTGTAGCGTTTGATCCAATCGGGCACAAACTATTTGTTACATTTAAAAATGTTAACAATGGACTTGTCCCTAAATGAATTTACAGGAAAACTTTCTTTGAGTGATATCCTTCAGGTCATAATGTATACTGTTATTGTGCTTGTATATAGTCTTTTGTATCGTATACTGTATTTATGGAGGATTTCTGATTCTGTCTTGCAAATTAATGTCCCTTTACGATTTCGGCCCTTGCTACATGCTCTAATGCGGTGATACTGTAAGAAGGCATTTTCTGTGGCCAAGAAAATATCCCTTCTTAATTACACTATTTGTTCGCTGAAGGAACAGATTAGTTGATGTTAATTCTGCTAAAGTTACTACTGGCAGCTAATATAAATAATAACGATTCATCATAATTAATAGTAATTATTTATATATATTTCCCTTAATGGGCTAAAATATGTTACAATGCATTGGGTAGCTTAATTTCATTCTGGAAAAATCCCCGTAAGAAGTTTTTTTTTCTCAGTACAGTACACAAAATGACCTTTGAAGATTGTATCCAGTTTTAACCGATTTGGCACAGACTGTAACATTAGGTTACACTGACCCAGCACTGTGTATTGCCAGTGAAACATGTGATATGTTACACAAAAACTACACTTATTGACTAATTTAAAATGAATTAAAAAAATAACCAAATAAACCCAAAAAGGCACAACCTAGCATTTGAGTTATAAATAACCAAGCATTTTTAGAGTGCAGATATTATATCAGATATAAGTGTGCTAAAATCCGGAATGATCTGTCATAGCTTTTATTAGTGTCTATTTTTTAGATCTATTTTTGGTTAGTGGTTGCTTTAGCATCAGTACAAACACTTGATCTTCTTTGGAGTGAACTGGTGGTAAGTCGATAACCCCAGCAGATTTCACAAGTGGAGATTGGATTTGAAGATTTGATAAAACTGTGTCTTTCCTTAAAGCATACACATAAAAAAATAGGAGCAATTTGATCTAGTGGTCTTTGGCCCATGCAGTGATGAAAACACAGGTGGTTCAGGCTGACATTTCAGCTATTACATCAATCCCTCTAAGCAACAGCAATGAGGTCACCCTTCTGTAATACTGGGCTGCCCAAACATAAAAGTTGAGGGCACAAAGGAGCCTGGAGCTAAAATGATCCCGAGGACCTGTCAGAGTCTGGACAGTTTCAGAACAAGGATTTAGATGAAGTTGCTCACATACACATCTAAACATGTAATTTTTTATTACCTCTCAACCTCCCACACTAACTCAGGCTTCCTTTTTGACTTGGGAGACCCTACTAGGGGCATTTAGCCCCTGCAAAATAGCTCCTAGGATCATTCAGGCACTCAAACCCCTCCACCACGACAAGGTGGCGATCCCAGGAGAGGTAATCTCCTCTTATTATTGAAAAAATATGTAAGCATTCCTTGCAGCGTCAGAAATTAATTTTCCACTAAACAGCAATTTTGAACCCTCTGGAATTAATTTCCAGGAACATTTTTTACATTTGGGAGAGCAACTGTTTACATTTTTAAAGACAGGAGCTAATAGACAGAGAATAGACACTTTTCATTCATTGTCTTGTCTTTTTTTAATCACGACAGCCGTAAACAGTCAATTGCCCAATTTTTGCCCCTTTATGGTAATTCAAGAGAAAGTTACTCACAGATGATTTGAATCTGCATCACGTGATGTCTTCATCCCCATTCACCCTCTTATCATTTCTCTCTAAAAACACCCACATGGCCTCGTCACAGCTTTAGATCATTAAAGTGAATGTCATCTTTCCTGTTCTCAGTAGTCGGGGTGTTGTGAATGAATAATCAGTATTACAGCAGAAAGAGATTAATAACATGTTTGATTAAGACAGCATAATAGTGTTTGGCTGTGGCTAATGTATGCACCTGGAACATTCTCCCTAATAATGAGGGATTACAGCCGGATTCAATCTCAAAAAAAGAACATGCAGGTAAAACACTAAGAGGCTTGAAATAAAAGTAATGAGGGAGAAAATTTTTTGAGGGTTCTATTAACATTTGTAAACTCAAATTTTGAACAGCTATCAACAGATCAAGGAAGGTTTTTTTCACCAAGAGTGAGCGCTTACAAATCTATAATATTCATCCAACTGTATGTCATCCAATCAGGATGTCTAATCAGCAGAGCCCTTTCATCAGTCTCAGGTGCTGTGAGTGTCCCAGCATCAATCATCTAAAGAGCTCTTACCTCTAAACACCAGCTCATCTCTATCCATTGCTCCATCCGAAATCATACATTTAAAATTGAACATACTACCCGACCGTTAAAAGTACGTTCTATATAGTATGAATGTGGGTAGTATGAATGGAATTCGGATGTACTACAACCACCATATTGATGTTGTCACGTGTCATGCATCGTCACAGCCGAGCGAAAACTTTCAGTAAGTCATCCGTTTATTTGGACTGTGTTAAACAAGTGTAATTTAATCCCAATAAACAACATTTTTTTCTTATGGAAGTACACTTGAAATGAGCCACGTCTCAACTTTCCGCCATTTTTCAAATATAACGCCTCCTCTCCCGGAGCCTCATGGGATAGGAAAGTGTCCATGGTATGCGTAATACAGAATTTGGGCCTCAATTAAAAATATACATATAAAATGTAATGTTAAGTTGTTATAAATGTTTTTGATATATATATTTTATAGTATACACTACTGTGCAAACCTGTCTGGATTATTATTTATTAATAGTAAAAGGTTTGAAAATGTAAACTGATAATGTATTTCCTGACACATGTATTACTGACACACTAGTAAAAGATAGAAATAACTGACTTAAAATAATAATATTTAGTTAGTAACTACAAATTATCTATATGACTTTTGGACAGTATATACATAATTTATTACAAATATAATAAATGTATTATTAGCATAACATTTTTTTTTTCTTTTTAGGATTTTGTCAGACGTTTTTTATTCAAAGCAACCTACAAACGAGGACAATAGAAGCAATCAAAATCAATAAAAGGGCAATGATATGCAAGCACCATAACAAGTCCAAGTAGGCTTAACATAGCCCATGCAGCAAGGTATTTTTGAATTCTATAATAAATAAAAAGGAAACAATTAGAATAAAAAAAGAATAGAACTGGCATTAGATGTGTGTGTTTTTTTTTGCTTTTGTTAATTATATATTAAATTTAAAAAAAAACTGTAAAACAAATACAAACAGAGGAAATCTAGTGTTTGTTTTTTTTCTCCCCTTTTTTTTTTTTTTAATGATTTGACCTGTATTAACCTACAGTAAAAGTCAAAGTCACAACATCCAATTTAAATGTCTAATAATAAATAAACTAAATAAATTCAAAAAAAGAAAAAAGCTAGGATTTTTTAGGTGTCCCATAATGAATAAACAAAGCTATTTTATGCAAATTATTGCATGCATGAAAAGTATTTCATATATGTTGTGGTTGAACTTAAATAAATGTTTTATTATTAACCTGTTAGCAGAAGTGTCCAGGTTTTTAAAGTGAAGCGCACTAGAATGAGCAAGGGCACAAAGTCAATGAATATAAAAATAAAAAATAAAAATGTCAATAGTCACATATTACGCCCAGCTGGAGCTGCCAGCTAAAGACTGTTTATGGCACTCCAGCTCTCCATGAACTCTATGTGTTTTTGTGTCTGTTTTCATACCTGGACTCCATTCCCCAGAATGCACCTCTCCTCCACAGCTGTTGCTAGTTAGGTTCAATCATTCAATCAGTACCACCTGTATAAATACCGGTCTGTTTGTCTGTCTTTTACATTGTAACCCTGTATCTGGAATTCATTCGTGTCTTGTTCTTAGTTTGTCTCGTTTTTGGATTTACCCGTTGCCGACCTTTGCTTCTCCACGGACCTTCGCCTTGCTTCTTCCTTCGGACTCCGTTTACCCGTAATGGACCCTTGCTTTGGATTTACGTTTCATGATTATCTTTGCCTACGCTGTTTCAGTCTGCTGGTGTTCGATGCTGTCTGTTCTGACCCTGATCCTTTTATAAACTGTTTTGCACATGAACTCGAACTCTTCACGTCTCATCCGCTGATTCATGACACCATCTGTATAACTAACAAACATATCAGGTTTTTTGTTTGTGTACAAACTACTAATTAAACCACAGACTGTAAAGTTTTAAATTAGTCAACACTGAAATTTACTTTAGCTTCAACGAGTTTGTATTCATTCAATCTGATTTTACCAAAACAAATTTTTTTAACAATGGTTGTCACCCGCAAGCGTACTTCAAAACATGGAATCACAGTGAGACCTCTGCTTTTCTCAAATGAAAGTAAATTGATGACCTGGTGGGACGCAGGCGGACTGAGTGACCCAATCCCGCACAGATCCACACTGTGCAGGTACAGTAACACCATTTAAAACAGTAAAGAGATCAGGACACTTCAGTTTAGCAGTGACTTATGTAATGCTGAACATAATGTGAAGTATTCAGTATGAACACATCTGAGATCCAGTCACTCTCATGAGGAAAATGAGGGTTAAATCTGTAAAAGAATGTATTTTACTTGCAAAGCAGCACGGTGCTCAAATTGCTGTTTTTTTTTTATTTATTTATTTTTTTTAATTTCCATTCAAACTAGGGCAAGGGTACTTTAACTTAATCATGCATGCAGGATACTCAGGGAGTCAGGCTTCGAAAGCAAGTGGGCATGCAGGGGAGTCAGTCTTGTAGGAGATGTGAAAGTGTTAATGAGCCGCATCAGTGCTCTGTGTGAAGATGTTGTTTTCTCTGCCGTACAGGAGCGAGTGGCTGTAACATTCATCTGCAGGTGAGAAAGCATTGCTGTGTGTCCCAGAAAAACAAGCAATGTCCCAGAAAAACAATGAGAATCAGCTCTGTCAGACACAGTTCTGCACTAAGACCCCACCAGCCACACAGACAGTGTGTTTAGCTAGCAAAATGTAGAGGATCAAATCTTAGAATTTAGGTTTAATGATATATATTTTTGTGCTTGCTTAGTTTTATTTTTTTGTTTGTTTGTTTTACAAAGTAAGGCTGTCTGTCAGTAATAATGTTCACATTTCACATTATTCACATATGCTGATTAGATTACAGACAAAATTATTGATGATAATAACAAAGATTATGTGATAATATAAATGATAATGAGCAGCAAATCAACGTGCTAGAATGATTTCTGGAGGATCATATAACACTGAAGACTGGAGTAATGATACTAAAAATTAAATTTGGCATCGCAAAAATAAATTACATTTAATGTATATATATATATATATATATATATATATATATAAAGAAAACACTTATTTTATATTGTTATAATATTTTACAATACTATTTTCTTCTAAACAGCTTTGTTTACATAATATATGCATATTGTTTATTTATTATGTATATATAAATGCACATAAAGTGCAACGTCTTGCTGTGCGGAGAATAGAGACGCAGGAGACGCAATATAAATCAATGTCTTTTAATATAAACGCTGGAGAAAACATAACACCCACAATATAACACTGACAACTATAATCACGGACAAACTCAACTGAAAAGGACAGGAACTAAATACACAAGGACTAATGAACTAAACTAGACACAGCTGGGAAAACACAGGCGGGGAATAATCAACTAATGATCACACTAACACAGAAAAAAACAAATATGGGCAAACAGGAACTAAAACAAGAACACATGAAAACGAAACTAAGAACAGAACTAAATGGACATAAACGTAACATACAGTATATATTTTACAAATATTTTCTTTACACACACACCACATATGATGATTAAAATATTTTATAAAATGTATGATGAAATTTAGGTTCTTAACTTTTAATTAATTTTAGTTTTTTACTTAATTCGCAAAACAATCAATCAATCAATCAATATGATCAAGCAATAATTTCCAGACCCCCTCCATTGCTACCATGATGATCCTCACTGAACTTGATCCCATAATATAAACCCCTATACACACAATGATTTTCTTACATATTACAAGAAGAGACCAACCAAAAATACCCCAAATCACCCTCCAGGGTGAGCATTTCCACACCTGTACAGACAACGCAAGAAAAACTAGAGCGAACAGCTGAGATCTGCAACCTAGTTCACATTTCCAGTGATTTAGTGTAGCCATTTAACAAGCTCAATGAGAGAAACTAGTTATTCTGACAGAGCTGTAAATCACTCATGCAGCATCACGAGGACTCACTCTTAACTAAATGACTTATCTGAGATCAGTCAACTGCAAACTGAACCTCACAGCTCGCTAATTGTTTCATATTACAGTTCACTGTGATTTTATATACTGTACAGTCTCTTATTAAGAAAACTAATTTCATTGTTGTCAGCCGTAACAGATTTTCTGACAAACATATTCTAAAAACATTCACACACGCTTAAACGAACATGCCACAAACAGCTGGAAGAAGGCAAACACATTAATTATTTTTGTTAATGTGTTTTCTCTTCAGCCATTTAATGTGAGGCTTTATTAGCAGTGGCAAACCTTTTTTAGTAACACCTAGACTCTCTAATTAGTATAAACTGTTCATCTTTTGCTTCAATGGTACTTGGCATGTATGGACTGCTACGATTGGTCTGAGCTCCTTTCCTCTTCAGTAGCTGGAGAAACATCAGATGATGTACTAGCATGCTACTTTTTCATTTTCAACAGTAAGGTCAGCAATAACCTAATGGACCACTAAATTCACTTACCACTCATTTTGCTGCTCAAAACTGCTAATTGGTGCGTCTTACCACATTATTTTAGTGAATTATCTTAATTATGAACGCAAAGTTTTTTGGGGCAAACATTTGTTTTTCTTTTTACAGTACATTGTTTTTCTTCTTGTTATTTCAACAGTTAACGAACCAGAAGTCTTACTTCTATAGGTTTACTTCTGTGTTTAGGAATAAAGTGGATTAACAGTGTAAATATTTTAATGGAACTATTAAGGCACCTTAATATGTATTTGATTAAAAAATCAGAAATCATATGTTGATTTGGTTGTCAATACATTTTGTTATTATCATTTTTATTATTTATTAATTTTTAATGAAAAATAAATATAATGTTTAAACAGCATTTATTTTGAATACATTTTTTTTTTTTTATCAATATAAGTTGTCAGCTTTTATCAATGTAATGCATGTAATTACTTTCAAAAAATGGCAAAGGATGTTAGAGATGATGAGCATATGTATATTTGAAGTAGTCTGTGAGTTATGAAGGAATAAGTAAAGAATGTATGAACTGACCACACACACTTATTCTCATTGTTTTAATAATACTGTACCATGAGTGCTGTGGAGAACAAAAGGACTTTATGGGAAAGAAGATTATAACTGCCAAGACTGCTTATGAACAAATTAAATGACAGAGTGATTTGCATGCATGTCTCTCAATCAAACACACACACACACACACATTCACATAGAACCGAAAAAAAGCCAAATACATAACAGTATGAGCTGAAGCAACTTAGTACAATAAGTTAACGCTGTTGAATGTTATGTTGAATTTGAATGTTATTTCCATTTTTAAATTACACTTCATATTGTTAAAAAAACACTTACTCCTCTCAAACACAAGCATATTTTTATAAATGCAAATTATTCCTTGTAATGCCTTATAGCAATGCAATGCCACAATTGTTCATTTAATATAATTGTTGATAACATTCATTAAAAAAAAAAAAAAAAAAGTTATTTTTACGGTAATATACCTGCAGCTGGGGTTGCCGAAATTCTACCGTTAAATAACGGTAAAACATTAATTACTTTTATGGCAAAAAATTTAAAAATATAATATAAAAATGTTTGTTTTGTCAATAGTTTTACGGTTTTATTTTAAATTTACAGTTAAATACCGTATTTTCTAATAAAACACCGTAATATCTGAAATAATGTTAATATACCGAACTGTTAAAATAGTGAAATCCATTTTGTACCTTTGAAATACACTGATAAGTACCAAACGCAAGTGGTTATGAGAAAGTCACATGATGAACCAAAGTTCATCACAAGTAGCTTTAATAAAGTAAAACATACAGAAGGTGCTCAGTGTGATTCACACAAGCACTTAACGCTATCATGGTAAGAATTATTAAACTAAAATGGGCGATAAACATTTATTTAACAACATTAAATGGAACATTCAACCCTAATATAACTGATACAAAAGACTAAAAAAACATCAAATTCAAACAAAATTTAAAATGCAACGCAGGGAATTCTGGGAATGTCAGTTTACGGTGTTTCCCTGTAAATTTAACAGGAATTTACCATTAACCACTTAACAGGTTTTTAACCATTTAACATAGCATTTTCACTGTTTTTTACAGTTAAATTTACGGCCATTTTTTACAGTGTTGTAGTTCTTGCTCCATTTTATCTGAAAGCATATTTTTGTAAAATGATCCTTTATTTTAACAATGATCAGCATATTTTTAACATTAAATGACAGATTAAAAGAGAATTTCTTTAAACTGAACATCATGGAAAATTTGAATGCTGTCAATCAATCAGGGTTTTAACTCTATTTCAGTGATATTCCAGTACTAATGTCTACACCTTTGAACTGCAAACATTAAATCATACTGTATGCCAGCAGGTACAATGCATTGCATCCTTTAAATTAAGAATATATCATCAAAAGTGCAACAGTACTGTGCAACATTTAAATATATATGACCATAATTATGACAGTATGTTAAACACCTGAGTGAATAATTAGGAGCGCCTCAGTAACACAACCGAAAAAAACATTCTCCAGCAGTTGAAGGGAGTTGGTCCTTTTTATGTTTGTGTTAGCTAGGTCAGTTAAAAATAGCACTGCACACTGGTGGGACTAATGTCTGGGAATATGATGCAGAAAGGGACTGAATTAAATGTGTGTGTGTGTGTATGAGAGAGAGAGAGAGACAGAGAGTGCGTGAGAGAGTGTGTGTGTGTGTGTGTGTGTGTGTGTGTGTGTGTGAGCGAGCGCATACATCCATAGAGATCAAGCTGATGTTCACCCCATATCCACCTATTGCTCACTCAGTTCAGAAAAAAAAGTCTTCCTGAATGATAATGGCTCACACTGTGCTCCACAATTCCACTTCCTCTGCTCTTCTCTTCCCATTTCCTCCCTCTTTTCCCCAGTTCACATGGCCTCTTATTTCTTTATTTCTTTCTCTAAATGCACCATCCATCCAAACGCAATCTGAAGGAAGGGGTTGCTTAGCAACTTCTTTCTATAAAGATAATTCTCAAACTCTCTCTCTTTCCCCCTTCCCCCATAAATCCAGATTTCATTTTTGGGTAATTTCCTTTCCTTATCTCGGTCTATTTCCCTCAACATCCCTTTCACATACTAACTTTCCAACTCCACAACCCCAATATTTCCCTCCTAATCCTAAACTATTTCCATCCCTGTTTCGTTCTGAAACACCTCTTGATCCCTGGCTGTGTGCCTCTCCTTCCTGCTATCTCTCGTTTCACATTTAAAAAGTACAGCGGTGTGGAAATGTTGCCACAAGAAACGTCTCGGTTACGTATTGTAACCCTCGTTCCCTGAAGAAGGGAACGGAGACGTCACGTCGGTGACCGACGA
>JAUMHG010000035.1:5242011-5255402 GCA_032359395.1 Enteromius anoplus
TATTATTATTTTTATTTATTAATTAATTCATATTTTTTTTTTATTTAAAAATAAATATATATATATATATATATATATATATATATATATACACACACTTTTTTTTTTAACCAAAATATTGTAAAAATGTACTGATTTCGGCTGACATTATGGCTGAAAAATTTAAAACATTAAAGTGCCCCTATTATAATGAGAGGTTCATATTTTGGTTTTAGTCCCAAACAACAGGTTGACATGCATCCAAGTTCAAAAGCACTTTCCATTTCTTATAATACGCATTTATTTTGATCTTATTTGTTCAGCAACTCTTTTGTTAACGATTCATTTTTCCAAACCCCTCCAGTGATTATCCATTTAGTGTTTGTGAGCTTTTAATGCTCCAAAACCTAATGGCAAAACAAAAACAAATTTGCATTTTCATGCAGACCAATGTGCAAAGATCATCAAGTGGGCAGGCAGTATGCTAATGTTTCACGCTGATGTCAACATAAAACGTTTCAATGATTAAGACTATCTTTTGAGAAACAATAACTTCTATAACAATAACAGATTTAACACTTTGCAGGATGTTACACACTGCATGAAAGCTCATTTTCGAAAATCCATAAGGCGGCACTAAAATTCGTAGAAAGTAGATCTTTGGTTGTATCAGGGTTTTTTTTAGCATCTTGCTCCACAAAAACATCTTTTAAATGTAGATGTCACAACATCAGATTTGTCACTGAAGGATTATCTTGTCAAAAAGAATTTGTGATAATTATTTATTGCATTATCTTTAAAAAAAATGATGCCAGTCAAACTTCTTCTATCTTTACTTAAAGGAATAGTTCACAAAAAAAAAACTTACCTTACCTTTCCTTACCCCGAAGCCACCCTAGGTGTATAGGCTATAACTTTCTTTTTTCAGATGAAGACAGTCAGAGTTAAAAAAAAAAAAAAAAAGTATCCTGGCTCTTCCAAGCTTGGCAATGAGAAAACTTGCATCATATGTTGTACGTCGAGTCAAAAGTCAGCCAAGAAGAATTATTTTGGTCACCGAAGGATGGTTTCAGGTCAATAAAATGCAGGGTAATTTTCATTTTTATGTGAACTATTTCTTTACATTTTGTGTTCTATTTATCGTTTTTCATTTTATTTTTGGACCAATGACTCATTACATTTTCAAATTTAAAATAACTTCTCATTCTGGGAACTCGCTCACAGAAAGAAGATATATTATTTTAATATTCTTTATCATTGTCAATCAGCATTGCATTGTAAGTATACATTATCCTCTTCAATATACACGTCCAGCTATTTTTAGCTAAAATTGTTGTTTTATGTTATTTTAATGTGTTCTCTTGATTATGAACATGTAGTGCAAAGTGTTTTACCAGTTACTGCATGTTGCCCTAATGAACGGGAAGCCTCACACACAGGTTTACTTCCGCGTTGAGGAAAAAGGTGGATTACGCCAATGAGTCTGCTTTGTGGCCCCTCTGCACAAAGGCGCCCTCCGGCGTTGAGTATGAATGAAACCAATTACATGTGAGAGTTCAGCGCCCCATAAAGCTTGCATCACCCCATTTTGTGAACACATAGAAAGAAATACTCACCTCCAAAGACATTAAATGTAAAAACATGAAGGTAATATCCAAACAGCACATTGTCAAAAGCTCAGAAGGGTGTAAATACAGTACTAGAGTAGCATTACCTGTTTCAGTGCTAGCAAAAATGTACTTACTCTCTGTACAGGGGCAAAATCTGCAGGATGATAAAGACAGAAGAGGGTCAACAGTTGGTGCTCTTGCCCCTGGTACACTCACCGTTGATGAATAAGTCCTGCAGCCGGCGGAGATCGACAAGTCATTTTCTCTGACTCTCAAAAATTCCCCACATTGGCAAGCTAACTTTCTTGAAGTGCAGGTAGACTGTCTCATCTTTCATATCTGACAAAATGCTTTCACACTGCATTAGTAACTGCTTGCACATCTGTAAGCAGTAGCGTTAATGTGCCATACCGCCAACTACATGTCATATATACTACACTAGCTATACTGCTGCTGGATTGTTTATTTCAGTGTTATACCAACTATTCATTTTCAAGTATCAGTGTTATTTGCAATACCACTATACTGCAACGTCCATATTTTACAAAACAAGGACATTTTCGTTTTTAAATATCGTGATTATCGTCGATATGGTACGGTGTGTTATGAGGACTCCGTGCTGTTTAATTCTGTTCTGCTCCATCTAGCTGTTTTTACACAATAGATTATGTGTGAACAGCCCCTTAAAATGTGAAGGAGGCAGAGCTGCGCCTCGTTTTCTGTTGCCGATCAACAACACATAACAAGACACATGCTAGTGTGATGACAACAACAACCAAACTTTAACAAATCTTTTTTTCAGCCAAGCAAGCACAAGTACCTCCCTGTGGCAAGGCGCATTTGCTTTAGTATCATTGAGATACCATTGCTGTTTTATTAATATTTTGAATGGCCAAAAATATTCTCATTTTACCGTTTCATTTGTATTCATTCTTGTCTTATTTTTTTTTTTAAATCTCTATTATTTAATTTCAATGATAAATGATAACTTTCTTAGGCAAGCTGAAATAAAGCAAGTAAATAAAGGAATATATTCTATTTTAGATCAACTACATCAATCCTTTTTGGTCCATCGTGGAAATAATATAGAACTGAACAAATCTGGTCAGAAAAGCAGAAGGGTGATAATTAGATGATAATTAGGACAATTCCTCAGTGTTTGAAGACAGAAGCTGTATTCTTCACAGATACCCGTTATTTTCAAGAAGCACAAAATCACAGCAAGACGACAGCAGGCAGGGTCACTCACATCACTCTTAACCAGTGCACAACACATCCCAAGACCTGAAGTAAAAGCGAGAACAGACCTGTCTTGTTAAAGTAATGATGTAGACCAGCAGATCCACAATTCAGGGGGAAATAAATAAATAAATGAGTGTCGGGTTTTTTTTTATTTTTATAAACTTGCCACAAAAAGCAAGATGGGGGTGAGGTCTTCTAATTAATGCTGAAGAGCTGGGTGATTTGATCCTTCAAGTGTCTCCAACAATCAGCAGCTTTTCAAACTGACAGAAGACCCGATACTGATTAAATCTGGCTCCCGTTCAAGTGTCAGTTAATTACTCGAGGCAAATTACTAAGAACTAAAGAAAAGAGATAGAACAGTAGTAACGTCTTTATGGACTGGAGCTAAAGACCTTGTGGAGGAGCATTAGCCCCAGTAATGACTGATCATTAGTGCGCATGTCGCCCCCTAGTGACTGATACACATCCTACAGCACTTCAAACGTCTTTGAGATCATTGGGCTGACTTAAGATAGACAAGCCACGGGCGCTGAGGATAAGTGAACAAATCTCTAATTTTATAAAAGAAATGAAACGAGTCGAAGTAATACGCTTATTTATCTCTTTAGCATATAAATTAACATGGGGAAAGAGTCATATTAGAAACGATGGCTGCTATCCTATCCTCCATCGCTCACATATGCCATTCACAGCTCGTCTCGCACCAGTATCTCTGTGGAGGCCCCGATATTACTGACAGCTGCAGGGCTTCCAGACTGTTAATGACTTAATGAAGCGAATAAGGCAAGGTCCCCGTGCCCCCTCAGCTGCAGTAATGAGCAAAGTTTAAACACGGATTACTCCTCCTCAGGGCCCTGGATAAAACTCGCATTCATTCACCAAGTAACAAGAGACTGATCTGTGACACGCTGACAGATTAGATCAGATCCCGTCTTTGTTCTGAGCTCAGTAAGAAAGCGGTGTCAAACTCCAAAACAGGTTTATTAATGGATGAAAAGGCCTGCGAGAATTTCAAAAGTTCAAATCGAAAGAGGTTCAAGTCTCATTTAGCTATCGGAAGATGGCATGGCTTTTGATGAAACATGCAAAGCTTCTGGAAGCAGTTTAGCCCAACAAAATACTAGTAAATAATAAATAACGGCTAAATAACAAATTACTCAAGATGGTGAGATACCTATTGCAACTGTACAATGTTCGATTAAAATAATAATATAATATAATATAATTATATATATATATATATTAAAAGGTAAATTAATTAATGGCCTATATACAAGCATTTGATTAATTACCCATATGTTAACTGAAGATGTCATAATAGGAACACAATGGATGCAAATGTAATGAATTTACTCAAATAGCCTGTAGGTTTTAATTAAAAGGCAAAGAGGTCTTCAATTTACATCTAACATATGTAATTATGGAATAATAAGTATTGCAATTAAAAATAATAACATGCTACTTGGGCCTTTGGGCTAACTCTGAATGAGCCAAATTATACCGAAAGGTGTAATTTTAGCTTTTCACTTTGAAATAAATACTCATTTTTACTCCACAAATCGAAACGTGCACCTACCAATCCCTGATTATAACATATCAATAAACTTTTTAGGCTGACTAAATCTCACAAATGTTAATATTCAAATAAAAAAAAATATATAGCATAGCCATTTATTAATGTTAAGATTTTGTACCATCTACGGTCAAGAGAAACTTTATGGATGGCTATAAAACCCCCAGCTCTCCTCTACCTCAAATAATAAGTTATGCATAGAGGACGGGAGGTTTTAATATTTAATCAATTAATTATTCTACACAAGATACACCAGGGAAGACTGAATAAGTAATTGCACCTTCATGACTTTTTAATCACTTAAAGTGAATAAACCTAATCTAGAAATCAATAATACACGGGAGCGACTTGCTGTTGAGACCGCGAGACCAAGACAGTACAGAGCAATTCATAAAATATGAAGATTAATCAAGACAGGTAAAAATGTAAATTAAAAGATGGCGGTGAAAGGCAAAGAAACAGGCAGGGACTTCCAATTATAATCAATGAAATGATCAAATAATGTCAACCACTCAAGACGTCGTGCAAAAGACATGGAAAAAGCTTTTTAACAGCGTGAACAAACCCCATTATGCCAGGCACTCTGCTAGTGCATCAAACACGACTAATTACACCATTTGAGTCCTTTAAGGGGGAATCCAGCTGGCAAACTGTAGCCTTAATGGCTGATTTAAATTCACAAGGAAAGCTTGCCAAAAAACAAAAAAACAAACATCAGATTGCTGGTTAATTTCAGCATGAAATTAACATTGATCGGTACTGACATGTTCCTTCAACCCAGCTGATACTAGCTATGAAAGCATGTGGCATTTGTCAGCAAGACTCAAGAAGTGAACACATAATTGTATGGGGCTCATCAGGTATTTATTCATGAGACAAGCGATTCATGTACATATTTACAAAGGTTTACACAACATCTGACGAAAAGTAGTGAGGGTAGCAGGTGTTGCTTGTCTATTAGTGTGCATGGTTATAATATGTACAAATATGAGAGCCTCTGCAACTATACTTTCCATTTAAAGTGACCTTGTGATTTATGTTATCCATCATATGCCTCCACAGGTAACTCCCCGAGCAGCTCATCAAGGTCATCTTGAAAGAAACATTTAAAAACACAGATCAATATTTAAATGCACAGACTCCCTTCATAATTGACAAAACACCAGAGCATCTGAAAATTAAAGAAGCTACATTTCCTCTCCCATCTAAATTCAAACAGATTGTACAACTTGGCACAGCATACCACCCACTGTTTGGAACACAAATCATTATTTGATGAAATTTAATAGAGTCTAGCGAATTAGGTAATTAGGATAATTGCATTCTTCTCGTCTGGAAATCTCGCATCGTATGTTCAAATAAAGTGGAAACGGTGTACAAAATTCATGAATGAAAAAGAATCCAGCTTAGGGGGGCGCGACAAAATAACATTTAACACAAACCATGATACGCTCAAAACGTTGGCTGACTTCTAATAATCACAAACGCTCATTCTAGGCCCGAGAGAGATTCTAAGGTTACACACACACGGTCAGGTTTTGCAAGGATACTAATGTAGATTCAAAAGCTTTCTCACTGTTACAGCTTTGTGTGACCCCTCTTTTTTGCTTCACCAGCAGTTAGGGGTCAGAAATGAATTTGTAACAAATTTGTGCCAAATTCAAAAGTATTCCTTTAGACTTAGCCTGGCACCCTGCCTTCAACAAAGGTTTTCCTAACTTCATGCCTCATGCTTTTAACATGCAAATGATGCAGTTTGTGAAATTATTCTAAAAAGTTGCACTTCAGGAGTGCTGCCATTATGTCTATGTTTGACCTGCTCCTGCTGACCAGTATATTTGAGAGTGGAAGTTGTCCCAAAAAGCACGATTAGCCAATATGGTCCTAAGTTCCATTGTTACCAACATTTGAACAATTCTGCATTTCCCTGAAATCATAGTTCCTATGAACAATTGGAAACAGAATTGCAAATTTGTGTTTGGAACCATCTCTCTCCCAGCTGTGGTCAAATAGAAGCATAGCAAACTATTATAATAATCAGACATTGTCAGATAGATTAGGGTGATCATATATGGCATTTCTCCCAAACGCGTCCTTGCCAGGATTTCTATATTGCTTTGATTTGTACCTCAGGAGCGTTTCGAAAACATAAAGGAATCAATATCATACCGATCGATCTGCACACGCAAACCAAGCCAAAACCTAGATCCTTATAGAGTTCCTGGCCAGGAATGCATCCGGGAAACCTATGATCACCCTAAAATAGATAAATTAGCAGAAACCAGTAAATGATGTAGGAATATCCATGTGACTAACTAGTTATTGTGTCCAATTATGCATCATACTATGATGGTTGGGTAGCAAATTGTGTTTCAATATGGGAAGCAAAAAATCAGGTTTTGCTTGGCAGTGGAAATGGGAAAACAGGAAGCAACACGTATTTGCAAAACACTTAAGGTGTTTACATTTGGCCGGTTTGGCTTAATTAAAAACTTACTCTGGTGTGGTTAGTTTAAATAAGTTTGAATGCTGCCATTCAAGCTTTAGTGTGAACTAAACAATCAGACGGAAACCAATCTTTTCAGAGGGCATCGGTCCAAATAAACACTGGTTGACTGAATAATACGTGCTATAAACAGACAAGGAACTAAAAGTAATGACGTGATGTCACAAAAAGTGACCCAAAAAACAGAATGCTCAAGCATAACGGTTTCTGCATTTTATAGACGTTATCCTGCTGCTGTTTTGACTTTAAAAATACCAATCGCTCAATTGCATTAAGCCCAGAACAAAGCAGTTTTAGATAAGTTCACAAAAAGTCACATACATATCATCAGTTTGTGATCACATCTATTTGTCATTTGTTTTGTATCTTTAGGTTTGTTGTTAGGCGAACCAGGTGTAACATTCTCGTTTCAAAAGAATCAAATGTACACCCTCAGAGCAAGAAAAAGAAATCTGTCGCTCCACTCACATACAGCTTTCAGCCAGTACATCTCTTTGAGACTAAAACCGCACACCTGCTTGTGTGATACTGCTTAATTGATGATGCTCCAACATACACACCTGTGTCCCATGCTGCGTCTCCTGTTGGTCCGGACACTGCAGGTGCTTGACAGAGCTCATTAGAGACAGCTGGGGTATCTAAACCATCAGGAGCCCCATGTTCCTCAAGCACATTTTCACTGTCGTCTTCATCATCAAAGTGGAGCTCCATCAGAGACACCGGGCCCCCTGCACGCCTTCTGGATTCACTATGCAACGTAAGCTCCTGCATGTGCATGCAACCACCAGCGTGAAATGACAAACAAAACAAAAAGCAAAAGATGACCCCCACAAATTGTTTAATAAAGGAACAATTTGGAATCAAAGCATCTCCACAGGATAGTTACTTCACAAACAAACAAGCAAAATGCTAAAGACCATATCAGGCTCATCATTAAACACCCGGAGAAAGGCTATAGAAATTTTTTTTTAAACTACAGAAAAGTCAAAAACCTGAGCGAAGGGTGACTCACCAATGGAGAGTGGGATGGCTGGGAGTGGTGGAAGACCCCATCAGGTGGGTATATCCTGAGTAGGTTATTGGGTGTGACGTTCAGGTAGTGATTTCGGTGTGATGGGGAAAACACACCCACCTTTAAAAAATAATGAGAATTGTGTGGATTCTTGCCTCATTATTCAATAGAAACAAAGTAGATGAAGTGGAAATGATAGAGGAAAGTAAAAGATCTGGATCTACAAATATCATAAGGAAGATCATGTAATGCCCACGAGTAATCTAAAGTGTATATAATCTCTAGTGAAAGTCTATAATGAGGTCGGATACATAGTTACTTGTTTGAGTAGTAACACAGCTCCTGTCTTGAGCTCTCCCAATCTTTCCTCCACCAAGCGACGATGAACGGTGCCCTGCATCTCACCTTCACAGTACAAAAGACAAAGACTTCTGAAAACGAGAGTGCAATCAGACCAAGAACACCAGCTCAGTCAGTGACCTCCTGATTTCAGAGTCACTGGGATTGTGTGTGTGTGTGTGTGTGTGTGTGTAAGAGAGAGAGAGAGAAAGAATGGGATGAAAAATTTAATGCTTAAGGGAATTCATTTTTTCAGTTTAATGCAATTAATCCCACTTAACAGTTTTTAAATATACTTTAATATACTCAATTTCTAAAAAAAAAAAAAAAAAAAAAGATTAGTCTTTTTTTATTGATTGGCAGCACTAACATACATGCATACATTAACACACACTTATTAGTTTTTATTATTACAGCATAAAATACTAAATAAACAGTTTATAAAGCAAACCAGCCTCATGAAGTTGGATGAGAAATAGTGTTTACAAAATGGTGGCAACTTTGAAGAAGTTAAAATATAGTGTTCATTTTGTTTACTCACTGCCTGGTGGTGTACAAGCCCTAATTATTAGTACCTGTGGGATCTCTGAAGATGGCCTTTGCATCTGCATGTGTGTGCGTGATACTCTTCAAGACGACAGCCATATTAGGCACCTTGTTCTTAGTTAGCTGCCTGAGAGCAGCCTGGAGTGAGAAAGTGATAAGCCGCAAATAACAACCAAAGAAAAACAAGAGAATTATTGAAAAGGAAAAGCATAAGTTGCAGCACAGCCTCAAGGCCATTGGTAATGAATCAAGTGAAAAGCTAATCAGCATTTGTCAGCCTAATGAATATTTAACACACGTGTACCATTAGCAGAGAATCGTTATGACACACTGGGCAAAACACATTAAAATTACATTAATAATCACTTTAAGGTGACTGATGACAACAGTGATTATGTTTGTGTTAATCATTTGGGGAGCCGAGATTCCTCATTTGTCCCGATTATATCCATAGACTTCCACTTTAAGTATGAATAAAAGAAATACAAATATTTTTTGGTAAAAATCTGGATGTTAACAAAGTAATCTGCAGATTAACTAAATTGTATTCTAAGCACAAACATTTAAATTTGCTCGTTTGAGATTTCTGAGTAGCTCACCTTGCGGAGTACCATAACAACACTGTAAGAGTGGAGAAAGCAAGAGGGGTTCTTCTCATCCAATCCCATCTCATTCTTCATCACTGCCCAAGGACCCCTGCTGAACTCCTCTTCCTCGCTCACCTGAGAGCTGGAAACCTGCTGTGAAAAATGGACACCTTGTCTGATGAGTGCAAGTTTGGGAGTATGTGAGAGAGAAAGTGGACCTGCAAGCAATTTCACACAACTGTAAAAAATAAATAAATAAATAAAAAGTTAAAAGAGGAAAAAAGGGAAGGATTCCCATGTATTTTTCCTATTTTGGTATCAGCCGAGATTGAATATTTCATAATTACTGATGCACATTTTAACACTAACCAATTTAAAAGTGGTAGTGGTAGTTGACCCAACTAGGAAAATACTTTAAATAATTTTTTTGTAATTTCAAACCCTCGTTCATCTTCAGAAAACAAATTAAGAGGATTTTGATGAGTGAAAGCTCTCTGACCCTCCACGAACGTTGTTTCAGCCTCGTTTCACATTCAGTAGAGAGCTTGATTACATAAAGGACAGTGATAGTTGGCTTTGAGAACATCCCCATCCTCCCTTCAAATCATTATGCAAAGCCTCGTCTCCCCTAAAACTCCAGGGAGCTCCATTTCTCTTTTTTGTCTTTACATTTAAGCCTTTTTTTTAATCTAATATCTATATCTTACCAGCTTTTTTTGTTTAAAAAATAAAATAAAATAAATAAATAATTCAATTTAACACAATTCACATACATCACTTCTTAGCCGAGCAACTGCTCCATGTGCAGGCGTCTGAGGAACTGCCACAACAATGTCTTCAAGATTCTGTTCACTGGCCTACAAGATGCAAACCAGCGAACGAAAATGAATCACAAACACAGTTATTCATTAGAAAGAAGTGGATATTACCAGATACAGGGTACAGAACAAGAACGAACAACAAACGGTTTTAAAAGAGAAACAGTCGTGCGGTACATTAAATAACAGTTCTGTGCAGTACTTATTTGGTTGGCATTAACATTAATAAGTTCAAATAGGGCTTGGCTGACCTGCAGTGGTAGTGCTCCGGCTGGGCCAGGAAAACGACGTGCCTTGGCTGGCATCATGCGGCTCTGTGGTCTCTGAGGTGTCTTATTGGCTGCAGACACCAGCTGGACCAGGTGATTGGTCAGGACAGGCGTGTTCAGAGCACGAGGTGTAAATGTGCAAGAGGACTCAGTAGTGGAAGGCACAGAGTGGAAAAGAGACCCTCGAGGCTGCAGCGGGGTCCTCGGTGTTGAAGCGTCCCTGGAGCACCGAGGCGACACAACTGGAGGCCTGGGAGTCACAGGTCTGGGGAATCGCGAGGCTGGAGTAGCGGGACCATGCATGAGATTTGCATTCCGCAAAGGGGTAGATGGATACACTGGGCCTTGGATGGTTGACACGAATGAGGTGTTGACTGGGGGCCGTGTAATTGACACTGAGGAGGTGGCGCCAAACCACCCATGAGAGGATCCTTCTGGTGCTGACGGCCTCATGCGTTTAGGGGGTGAAATGCTGTCCAAGGGTGCAGCTGGATTATTTTGTGGCGCAGAAACTACTTGAGGAATGCTATCCAGTTCCTCCAGATCCACATCCCAGTCATCAAAGTCATCTTGAGGAGGGAGTTCTCTCTGTGGGACTGCTGGGGGTGTAGGGTTTATTGGGTTAGAGGAAGCCTGCAGGGATGACACTGGTGCACGGAGAGAAGAAACGGAGGCAGAGATTGACTGACGGCAGGGCATGGAGAGATCTGGCAGGGCACTGACAGTACCGCATGCTGGGGTACGAAGACTCAGAACCGAACCAGATTCAGATGCATTTTCCCCAGGGCCTAATGACAAGTTAGAGGAGCTCTTCTGTACATGTGAGGATTCAGAAGATGGTGCTACAGAAGGAGCTGTAGAAGATGCTTGCTCTGGTGGACACGTCCAATCAACTTCAAGCAAATCCTACAGATGAGAAATCATGAATGACAAGAACACCAAACAAAGGTGTGTTTGTGTGTTGACATTTGTAAACAGAAGGCAGAACATACCGAAATATTAGTTATAGTCGGTCATGTTATTTCGAAGCACATTATGAAGTGTACAGTTAACGTGCAAGTGGCATTACTAACGTTAAAGTATACTAACAACACAACTAAAAGTAGCCAAACCTCATCAAACTCCTCTCCAACGGTGAACAAGCCCTTCCATTTATTACAAGCCTACATCAACAAATCATAAACATCCTCATTAATAAATGAATAATCATTTAAGTTACATAACGTTAGCTGTTAGTTAACGAATTAGCTAGCTGTTTGTATATAACGTTAGCTTACCGTGGCTGCCATTTCTGTTCAGTTCATAAGAACAGATATATAGCGCGACAAGCATCGACTGTTAACGTAAGCAACTATCCGTTGAAAGTTTTGTTCTCGTGCGAGCTCCAGACAAAAACACCGAATACACATCGCGTTATGTCCGACTTTTCCACCTTCGCGCCGCCACCTTCAAACGCGTACAGCGTGCGTGACGTATTTCGTTGCCTCGCTCAGCACTAGTGACGCAGCGCCATCTGCTGGCTGTGTACACTTTGATGTAGTAGTTTGTTGTAGTATGATGTAGTAAATTGTTCCAATTTAGCGGAGATTATTTGTAAAGGCGAAGAAGGTATTGGTTTAATTTACACTTTGTGCTAATAGCACCTTATACTACGCAAATGGCATCTATTTTCCACTTCACTGAGTTCAAATTGTATCTGGCTTTTGTTACAGCCACCGCCGCAGTTAAAGCTTGATGGTTTTTACATTCAGATTTAGACAATGAGGATATGCCGATATTTCTTAATGTGAGAGCGAGTCTCTCGGTAGGTATGAAATAAAAACTATACATTATAGGCTGGTTTCCCGGATAGGAATTAGATTATGCCAGGACTAGACCTTTGCTAGCTTAGGACATTTAAGATATTTTTAGAAACATGTCTCACAAAAATGCATTATCTGTGAGCATTTTAAGACCAAACAATGGCAATAAAGTATTGTCTCAGTGCAAGCTTTTTCCAGTTTAGACAGCTCTTAACATTGATTTTAATCTAGGACTAGTCTTAAACCCTGTTCGGGAAACTGCCCCCATGTGGGTAGCAAACTATTTATGAACAATAGATGAACTAAACATATATAAAACTACAGAAACGACAACACTGAGCTTATAACCTACATAAACATTTCAGTCTGACACATCCCAAGCTAATGTTGACTACTGTAGTTTTAGATACAAGGCTGTAAATGCTTAGTTGGACGTTTATAATCATTTAAAAAAGTTCGTCACCGTACTGAAATTACTAAAATCTGTCTAGAAATAATTTTTAAATGACAAACGTGAGATTCCTAAAACTTCAATTACAATGAACTGAAGATATTGTAAAAGTCCATTCAAAACTACCACACTAAAAGATGTACTATAATATTTTTATATAAGTTTATAAATGTTCAAGTATAAACCCGCTGGTAGTTTGAATCTGGTATCAAAGGGGACATCCAAAATGTGAAAATATGATAAATACCCAAAAAGGTTATGTCGAGGTATATGAGAAGGATGCTTATGCAAAGAGACTTGCAGACTAAATCAACTGAAAAACATTTAAAGAAACATTTTTTATTTCTTTCCACAAACAATGCAGAGGTGCCATATTGTTAAAACAGATCTAGCACTTCTGGAACTTCTTGGCTCCTGCTGCCTTATTGAGGTTCAACGTCCTGAAGGTCACCGTCTTGCTGAGGGGTCGGCATTCTCCAACTGTAACGATGTCACCGACGGTCACATCCCTAAACGAAGAGAACAACGTTAGCAAAATTAAAGAAAGTGCTTGTAATAAACTTGCACAAACATCTTCCAAACATCTTGAGAGCAAAGAAACATTTTAAGCATTATCTGCTGCATCAGTGATGCCATAAGGCAATGTCGTCAGAG